>JAQQSW010011456.1:0-12752 GCA_028646575.1 Pseudocheirus occidentalis
AAAGATACCCAAAAGAAAACTCTTAGAAATGTTATTGCCAAGTTCCAGAATACCAAGTTAAAGGAGAAAATATTACAGGCTTCCAAGAGAAAATCATTTGAATACTGCAGAAGCACTATCAGGATAATCCAGGATCTGGCAGCTTCTACACTGAGGGATCAAAGGGCCTGTAATATGATATTTGGAAGATCAAGGGAGCCGGGATTAAAACCAAGAATCAACTACCCAGGAAAATTGAGCATATTATTCCAGGGGAAGATATGGTCATTCAATGAGGTGGAGGACTTTCAAGCATTCTTGCTGGAAAAACAAGAACTGAACAGAAAATTTGACAATCAAACACAAGAAGCATGAGAAGGTAAACATGGGAAAGAAATCATAAGGAACTTATCAAATTTGAATTATTTACATGCCAATATGGAAAAACGATAATAGTAACTTATGAAGCTTTTCTTAGTATGAGGATAGGTGAAGGGAATACAAATGTATATATAAGTATACTTACATATATGCCTAAATAGGAGGCTATATATGTGTATGAATATATATCTGAGCATGTGTGTATATGTGTATAAAGAGGGTATAGGATCAATTGAATATGAAGGGATGATACTTTAAAAGGAGAAATGCTGAGGTGGGAGAGGACTAGAATGGGAGGAGACAGGGAGAGACAAAATGTGGTCAATGATCCCATATTGAAGACGCAAGGGATAACTGTTACAACTTTACTTTCAATTAGTCTCTTTGAATTTGGCTTAGGGAAGAAATGGCATAAATTCTAAACTGGGCATCATGCCACACAGGAGAACATGAGGCATGGGGATGAGAGAGGGGATGAGGGAGGAGAGGGCAGGGTCTGGGGGAGGGACACTGGAAGCATACACTTCAAGAAAGGGACTGGGTAGAGATCAGAACAAGGGGGAGAGCAATAGGAAGGAGGGACATATGATCACTTTCATAATATGTCCACTATGAAGATGTCCTGTATAACCACACAGCCTATATTGAATTGCTTGTCCTTCCAGTGGGGGTGGGTGACAAGGGAGGAATTGAAAGAATCTAGAATCTAAATCCATGCAATACCTGCAACTAGAAATCAAGATATACCAGGGCTGTGATAGGGAGACCCTCCCTGCCCTACCAAAAAGTTAGAGAGCAGACCAGGGGAGGGGCTCTACAGTGGGATCGCTGTTTTGGGGTTGGGGTAGGGGAAAGAAGGGGAGAAAATTTGTAATTCAAAAGTCTAATGAAAATGAATGATGTAAACAAGAAAACAAAAAATTTTATTAAAAAAATAGATAATAATGTAAAAGAGTATTTGTTTATAGCTACCAGTTTACTGTCTACTTTATGTAAAAGTAAAGGAAAAATTCATATGCTCATGAAAATGAGTGATGTAAACAAGAAAACAAATAAAAATATTAGTAATAAAAAAAATAAATTGAAAATCACTGTTAAAATGTTGCCATAGAAATTATTCATTATCTGAATTAACCAGATAATTTGCTCTTCCAGCTAAGAATAACCATGTAGGGGCAGAGCCAAGATGGGGAAGTAAAAACAGAACAACCATATAGCACCACCCACAGAATTGAGAAAAAACTTTTAATCTATTAATCCTTTCTGTGTCTGGAACTGATGAGAGTTCCCATATTGAATTAAATTAATTTTCAGGTTCCACTCCTAGGCACCTTCTATCTGTTCTTTCAGGTTATAACTTTGAATGCTAGGTGGCACAGCAGATTACGTGCCAGGCTTGGAGTCAGGAAGATTTGGGTATCTTCATGAGTTGAAATGCAGCTTCAGATACTTACTTTCTGTGTGACCTTGGACAAGTAACTTAATCCTTTTCCCCTCAGTTTTATCGCCTTTAATTGCACTGGAAAAGGAAATGGCAAACCATTCCAGTATCTTTGCCAAGAAAACCCTAAATGGAGTCAAGGAGATCTGAACATGACTAAAAATGATTCAACAACAAAATAGCAAATATTCTTAATGCCCAAACTATATGAAATCTAAAGCTTTTAAAACATAGGAAAATAATGGAAGGAGTCTAAATCATGTGGCAGTAGGATGAGATATAACATTCCTGTTATACTATCTACTACTGGAATTGTCCCAAGAATGCTTTTGGTTCATCTACAGAAAATGAACTCATATCCTAATATTTTTAATAAATTGTAAAAGTAAAGCAGTCATTTACTTCATCTACGTGTGTAATAATCAGCAACCATAAAAGAATAATAGCCAGATAGCCATAATACAGGAAACATGTCCCAGGGCCATTGCTATCTAAATTTCATCTAAAAAAGAATGAGATGATGATGATGGTGATGGTAATGATAAGTACAACAGTAATAGTAATACTAGCTAGCTTTTATTTAAGATTTTAGGTTTTGTGATGCACTTTACCAACATTATCTCTTTTGAGCCATAATACAAGATTAAACTGTATAAGAGTGAATCAAAGTGGATATAAATGTGGCTGTATAGTCAGTCACTAAGTAGAATTGAATTGGAATTGTTCCCAAACTGGACCTCCTTCAGTAAATCTGAGCCTATCATTAATCACCTAGCGGTTTGGAACCAGATCTTTAGACACAGCTCTTGGCTTTTAACTCATTTGGAGTTAAAAGCTTCACTGTTTAGCAAAATGAAATAAAATCTGAATCCTTACAATACATTCTTAAGAAAGAGATGAATGAGACAGTGGTTCAGATCAGCCACAAATGGTACAACACAGAGTATAGGACAACTTGAACTTTTCTGTGTAAAAATGTAGGTTTTGGTCAAAATCATTGCATAGGTCAACCCCCCATCCCAGTATTTCCCTCAGCAGCTGCAGAGCCCCTCAGCCTGCTGTTTAAGCAGCTGCTAATGAATGAAGATCACCCCAGCCTGCCCTCCTGCAGCTATTCATTCACCCATTAGCATCTGTTTAAGCAGCAGGCAGGGGGAAAGTAGCCGAACCCAATGGCTGTAACTGATGAGAGCTGTGGTAGGTAGGACCAGGACGCTGGCATTGCCAGTGCATAAATTTACTCCAGTCCTGGATATTTGTAAGCTAAAGTGATAAATTACGTACCATACTCTATGGTAAGGAAATAGTGTGCATTTGACACTTAGTTGGAACCTCTCAAAACCAAATAACAATGATATCTGTAGGGAGATAGAAGTAAAAAAAAAATACATTTTTAATAATGCTTCATTTATCTGGCATCAAGTAATAATTATTTACATATTTTGGATAAGTATATCCTTTCATGTTTTTAAACATAATTGACAAATTTTCAATATTTCTAAAAAAATATCACACACATGACCCTTGACTCTCTTTTTTGTCGAAGTACACAAAGTCTTTCAAGATCATCAGAATAATATAGTCAAGGCTCTTCTCTTCCACTGTTACCAGAAATGAGATTTTGTTTTTTTGGTTGCTACTCTTTGCCAGGGGTTGACCACTTATTATTATGATATTCAGAAGAACATTTACTGGAGACTGCAAGATCTAGAATCAGAAGACCTATTCAGATTATGAAAAGAACTAGAGGTGTTCCCTAGGGGAAGGGAACCTGATAAAGATTGAGCTACGAAACATGGAATACAGATAGTTTGGACATGAACCACTTAAATGATATGACCAACAAAAAATTTATAGAGCAGATTCTGAGATGTAGTTCACATACAAAGATAATGAAAAGTAACATTCATGAAACCTGATTTTGTAGAGGTTCCCAAAGAAGCATATTGAAGGGTTCATAGCTATGTCATCCAATCAGAAATCAGGTAGAATATCATTCTTGTTGATCTCTCAGTGTCACTGGTTCTCCAAAGTGCAGTACTTCTGTAGCACAAGAAAATTAACATATGGCCAAGTGGTCAGAATCTGGCGGACTGTAGCTGGAAGCAGAGCAACATGGGTAGCATTAGCAAGCTTTCTTCAATTCATCTACCAGTATATCAAGGAGAATGGAGGCATTAACTGTAAGGACTTTGATCTTAAATGGCTTAGATGGAATCTGCAAGTAGAAGGCAGAATCCTCTGTTGCCAGTACTAACTGTTATGTTTTCTTACAGGATGTGAAAGCCCCCTCCAGGAGGCTATGGCTACTCTGGGACACTTTTCTGTGATTAACAATTCTAGTTTCCATTTCTATAGGCCAGAAATCTACTATGGCTCACACTGAAAGTTACCCAGAAAATATAGAATCTGATACTCTGATAGTGGCATATGAAGAAGATGAGAAAAGAGCATAGTAGATGCTAGATTGTTAAGAACAGTCAGTTTGAGAGATCAGGTGTAGGGAGACAGAGACCATATTCATAGAGCTAGAGATGACAATAATAATTATCTACTACCACTGAAGCCAACTGTACTCTGATGTGAGTAACTGAACAAATCTATATCCTCTAAGTCCAGGAAGGATGAGATAAAAGCAGTCAGTGGTACAACCCTAGAACTAGACTCAAACAAATCATGGAAACTCCATTGGACAGCAGGGTCAGATTTACCTCTATAAGCTATATTTTTAAAGGAATCTTGCAGTTCTAAGTTCAGTTCCAAGAAACAATTTTCAACATTGCCTCATGGGGTACTTGCCAGACGGTCTAGTTCTCTTTTCTCTATTTGTGATAATCATATTTACAGGTGGTTTGTTTGTTTTTTTACTAATACTACTGTTGCTGCCACTGCTGCTGCTACTACTACTACCACCACCACCACTACTACTACTACTACTCTAATAATAATAATAATGCAATGAACCCATACTATTACTGATGATGAAGAAGAAAGAGATAAGGTAGAGGAAGAGGAAAAGAAGGAGAATATTTCCACAGGTTGAAAAATAATTATGTTTAGGGAGACAGGGAGTCATATTGTACCTCTAGCAGGCTGCTAGATCACTAGTATATAAAGCATTAAAACTGGAGGCAGACAAACATGAGTTCAAATTCAGCTTCAGGTATTAGCTTTGTGACCTTTGGTAAGTCACTTAGCCCCTGATAGTCTCAGTTTCCTTGTCTGTCAAAATGAGGATAATAGCAAATACATTACATGGCTATTCTAAGGATTAAAAGTAATAATATCAATAAAGTACATTGCAATTCTAAAGTGCTACAGTAATGCAAATTATTGTTAATAATTATTATAGCCATAAATTCCTCAGTATCACAGAATATCACCTCTTATACACTGTAGGTGCTAAATAAATCTTTTTATTTTTAATTTAAGTGGACAGCAATGACTGTACTTTGTGCTATTCAGTAATGTCTTCAAGGTAGCAAACAACAATTTATCTTTAAATATCATTTGACCTAGCAAGCAGTGTCGTTTCTTAGTGATATCATTCTATTTCAAAAGGCTGTGGTTGCAGAAAAGACCGACTTCTTAAAACATGAATATCCAAACCATCATAGGTCAATAATTACAAAAACTATTAAGTAATTAACCATATATGTATATATATATATATTAAACCAATTGAAACCATAATCATAACAGCATACAAATATCTAGTACATTGAGTTTTATGAAGTAACTTACATACATTAGCTCATTTGACTTTTAACAACAATCCTGTGAGGTAGCCATTATATTGTTTCCATCTTATAGAATAAGAAACTGGGAACTAGAGGGATTAAGTGACTTGCCTAGGGTCAAACAACTCCTGTGTCTGAAAGTACTATTTCTATGAGTTTACAGGACATTTTTTTCCTATCCAGTATAATTGTGAACAATTTATTCTTCGGATGAGTTTTTCTTTTAAAAAATTAGTATCCACAATTAGAAAAGAAAAATATTAGAGAGAAAATCCTATACACAAAACTTGCATAAGCAAATTAGTCTTATTGAATTATATTTTTTACAGACAACAGAAACTTCAGGAGCAATGTCTCCATAAGTAATACAGTGCTACATACCTCATAATTGGGATGTTAGTATTTTTAAATGTAAAAGTGTTCTTAAAATATTTATTATTATTATTGCTTTTTATTTTATTTTACAAATATCAGTTAAAATATAAATTATAATGATGATGATGATGATATATCTCTGTCTGTTACTTCATCAGTATGGGAAACACCCAGGTAAGGAAATTTTCTCTATCAGTCAAGGTCTGCACCTTCTCTCTGCAACTTGTGTTCTTAGAGAGTTGGTTAGAGGATTGAGAGGGTCCTCATTGTTCAGGATCCTATAGAGGCATGTCAGTTTGAAGACTTTTCTCTAGTGTTATTTCTAGTACAGTCTGTCCTCTTCTTCCTTGCTTTAAGGGGTTTGAAGGTCAGGCCAGCTCAGCTTCCAACTCGGAATAAATTCCTGGGCCCAGCTACATTTGCAGTCTACTTTTCCTTAGGCCTCCAGGCTTTTTTTCTCCCATATAGCTGAGTTTCTAATGCAAATAGATCATATCTCCCTATGCTCTGACCTACAGATGTTTTCCTTTTTTTTCATTTACAGATAACCGGGCAGAATCAGTGTCTGCTACTTTTTGTGGGATAGATGGGAGGCTGAGTGAAGAAGCAGGCAGGGCCCCTTCTAGCTAGGCTTGGAATCATAGGCCTGCCAGTTGGCTTGAACTCCCTAAGTTGGAGTTGGCAAAACAGATTGAAGCATAAGATCACAGAATGCATAGTTTCTGTGTTCTTAGCTTGTCAATTCTGCTTTAATCTCAAGTAAAATCCCACTTTCCACAGGAAGCCTCCCAAACCCACTTAATTCCAATGACTTTTCTCTGTTATTTATTTCCATACACACACACACACACACTCACACACACTTATATACACATACATACATAAACATATAGGTATGTTTATAGTATTGTGTGTAGGTGTATATATGTATACATATATATGTACTTGTGGAAATATATATATATATATACAGACACATATACATACACATTGTGTGTGAAGGTAACCTGCTTTGCACAAATTTGTTTGCATGTTGTGACCAAGTCTGTAAATGGGTATGATGAAAAAACTAAGTAAAAAATTCAGTTCAGTTTCATTCAATTAAATAAACATTTATTAAATGCCTAATATGTGACAGGCACTATGCTACTAAGAACAGAAAGATAAATACAAAATGTCCCTGAATTGAGGGAGCTTATATTCTAATTATTCTTTTCACTCAGATCTCATAAGAACTCCGTTTTGTGTTTATCTAGCATATTTACCCTAGCTTAAGAGGTTGAAGAATAACATGTTCACTTCCCAATCCTCACTGTCCCAAACCTGACCACTGAGACTGCTCCCAGTCCTTGCATATGACCCCTTCCTCCTATCAGTCATTATCCAAGGAAGCAATGCCTTGGGAGAAGGTTACCTTCAGCTCCCCCATCACCAACACATACTGATGACCAACTACCCCTGTCAGGTTAGGCAATTCAATCTACCTGAAGCACAAAAGCATCCTCAGGGAAAGAGAAGAGATAGCTTGTGCTAAACAAGTTAAATAACTCCAAATCTTCAACCTCCACTTAGACCACCACCTCCCCTTATACACTAATAAAGATAAGCCAGGGTCTGGTGGTTACGAGCCCATGAATTAGCAATGCCACCTAGACTGTCAGCCTTCCTCCCAGTTCAATCCCTGCCATCATCCACGGGAGCAATTCTTATGGAAATGCAATCTGTCAAAAGCCGCTGCAGGTGGTGTAGCATGCCCCTCTTGGCAGCCAGGTAAAGATATATTACAGCAACAAAATCTTTCTGGGAACCATAGAGTGGTTCAATATCAAAAACAGGCACTTTTGTTAATGGAATGCCACTAAAGAATACACATTATCATCTTTCTATACCCTGTGGAACCCTCTACCATTCTGCCTTCAAGTGGAAACCTCATATATGTATGTGTATATATATATAGTATGCCCCTAGTAGAATGTAAACTTCTTGAGAACCAGTTGTCTTACTTTTCCATTTTTATCCCTAGTACTTGCACAATTCCTTATTAACGCACCTAATAAATGTTTAATAATATTATTAATTTATTCATCCATCCATTCATTATTACCATAGCTATCTGTTGGTGTCATACCAAAATATTGCAAATTCATTCATGTCTAGGTCCAAATCTTATATAAACTCCAAATATCTCCTTACAATACAGCAAAGTAATCTGCGAGTTACTGATATTTTATGAAGTTTTGGTATTTTATATTGTATCTTTGTATCCATCAATGCTTATCATGGCATGTGACATGTAGTAGGTACTTTATACTATAACAATGATTTTCTATTTTCCTATACCTGAAGACCAGATCCATCACATTTCATCCCTCTTCCAGGGTTCTTCAATACTCTTATGGGTTTTGGGAGGGAAGGTTTTGATTCTACCATTGGCTTAAGTTCCTACTAACTGTTTTCCTCCAGTTTTAGTGGTTCAAGCACTTTGGTTCATCTTAACAGTCATGTTTGCCTTTCCAAAAGAATATTTACCTCAAACTTATAACCAGAGGGAACATACAAACATTTCTCCCAAACCTTTAGGTATAATCCTCTTTGTACTACCTTGGTCTCTAGAGAGAAGAAAGGAATTAACTTTACTGCTTAGCTCAGTTCCTACATAACTTTCATTTCACCAGGTTTGAAATATAAAGCTTGGTTTTGAAATATTGGACCCTTGCTTCTCAGTGTTTCTTATTGGCTGCTAGAAACATAAGACCTGGAATCCTAGGCTCCAAGATCCCCATGGTTGAACCTCCCAGGTTGGGACTCTGTAACCTTCACCTAGATCTTAAAAGAATACACAAATAGACCAAAGGCCCAAACTTATTTCTCTAGGCCACATTGATGGGAGAAAGCAAAGGTGGCCCCATGGTTTCACTCACCGCATGAAGAAGTCCTTCACCACTGGATGCTACTGGTAAAAAAATAAGACTGATCCAGAAAGGTAATATTGAAGAAATAGCCAGTTCAGTCTGTGAAACCAATGGAAAGAGGATCCCTAAAAAGGGGGGTAGATAAGTGCAAAATGTCCACACATGCACTGGATCTCTTTCCTCACAGAACTAAGTCCCTGGTATCTCCCATGTGACTTCCTCCATTTTGTTTCATCTGGCCATTTGTCAAAACCTTTTTACGATACATGCGTGTTTATTGAATTTACTTAAATCAGAAAAAAATTAAATAACTGAATTTGCAGCTAGAAAAAATAATACATGGTGTTGTTGATGTCATGCCATTTTTATCTTTCATTCCCTCACATAAAATTGTTGCTAATAGGAAAGACATTTTTTGTAAATAGTTTGGAACTTGAATGGTCAGACCTCAAAATACAAAGTCTGGAAAGTGATCCACTCTTTATTTCATCTTATAGTATCCTATCTTGTAACTTCATTTAAAGCTCCACTCAGGCATTGCCCCCCTACAGGAGGCCTTTCTTCATTGTCCAGTCATTTGTTTTCCTACTGCCTAAAGGCCAAGTGTGTTAGATTTATATTATTTTCCAGGGTTCTCTGGAAACATTAAAGGGATTTAGAGCTGTCTAGGTTCTGCAAATGACTCCAGTCCCTAGCAACTGTGTACTTTATTTTTTTTGGGGGGGGGAGGGCCTATATCTTCTAATTGCCCCTTAAACTTCACGTACATTTAGCTACTAACAGTCAGATTAGCTTTTATAAATGTATATTTACTTCCAAAAGTATAATTATGAATATATAAATACTCCTCCAATAGGAAAGGGGGATTGGGTTCTTAATTTAACTTAGTTCCTATAGAACAGAGTCCCAGTTCCAAGTCCATATCCCCCTTGTGCTCAAGTCACAGGTACTCTTGGTTTCACAGGGTTCTGTGCCGGTGTGGCTGATTGCACTACCCCTTCAGCAATCCTAGTTTCAAAGTCACAGTGGCAGAATAGAAACAAATACCCCTAGGTCCATTTCTTGGAGCTCAGGTAAAATAGAGGAAGCAGGTGAAGGAAAGTCCTTCCCTTCTTTACAATTCAGTTCATTTTCACCCTCTGGAAGCAGTAGATTAAGAGTTGTAGAAAAGAGCATAGCAGAAAAAAAATGCAAAAAAGAACACCATCAAAAAAGAATGAACAGCTCAGTCTCACTAGTTATGAAGACACAGACAGCCAGTCAAATAAGGCTATCTCCACCCACATGATAGGCAACACAACAGGTTCCATGTCAGACAAACTGGGCATGCTCAATCGTATCACCATATTAGGAGATCTAGGCTTGCCCAGAGAAGCCTAGGTTACACATTTTGCTCATTTTAAATTTCCCATCTTCAGCAAATTGAGTGTTGTTTTTTTTTAACTCAATTTGTGTCCCAAATTCAGAACAGTTATTTAGGGTTCCTGAAGATGCATAAGTAATGTCTTTTCACTTCTTTCCAAGTGCCATACAGTAAAGCTTCAAAACAGCCAATATTATATTATCATCTGCGATCCCATATGTACAGATTAAAATCATAATTATCTCCAAATTAAAAATTTAGCCAATTCTCAGAACAAGGAACATTTCACAAAGTTCCCCAAGTAAGCCAACAAAATAGGAATTTTACAAAGTTTACCAACTATCTTGCTTGCTTAGTCTTACCCTTATAAAGCCTTTATCAATTCACAAGCACAAGAAAGAGAAAAGACAAAGAAATCTGGCTAATGTCTTGAACAGAAATATAGCCTACTTTAAGCTTTCCAAACAATGTGGAACTCTCCCTAAAGAGATTTGGGACCTGAGGTCAACTTTGTGTTGCCCTTCTTTCAAAGCAAAAAACTGAACTCTTCAATTGATTCCCTTGGTGCATAAGACCTTTCAAACTAGGGTCTATAGAACATTTATATTTACCTCTCTGTGTACATATTGGATTCTCCTCTATAGAATGTAATCTCTTTGGGGGCAGTAATCATTTTTTATATCATTATACCTCCAGTAATACTATAGAACCTCACATATAAAAGATGCTTAATAAATACTGATTGAACTGAATTTTAAAGGCACACATTTAGTGCAAGAAAATTTGGCTTTCTATAGTAAGTGGAGATTTATTTTGTGATAATTCAGCTGTCATGCCTAAGGGTATAGGTTCAAAAACGTGAAGTGGATGATGCGTAGGAGGATAGTTTTCAAAGGTAAAGATATTGTCAAACCTTGCCTGGGATTGTATTCAATTAATAGTTGTTGTTTTTTGTTTGTTTGCTTTTTCCCCTTCATGTTAGTAATAGGTTTGTATTAATTTGTCCACACCCTATCATCCAGTCTCCTTTGTGAAGAATAACATGGTTTTACAAGAGAGTTGGCTAGTGTTCCTGGTACAGTGTGTGTCCTTGGAACCAAGCAAAGCTAATTGGCCTACAAAAGGGCTCAACTTCATTAACACAGTCATCTATCCAACTGAGCTAAACAACCACAGATTGTGAGTGACTAAATTGAGCTATTCCCTAGAACCATAAAGAAAATGCGTAGCAAACTGTAAAAGTGATTAGAAATTTAATAATTTAAAGAAATACAGTGAGATTACAATGCTGAATTTAAGATCCAACGCCCACAAAATGACTTTTTGTGTTTGTTCCATAGCCACAGATTTGTGCTCCAGGCCTAATCATTTGATAAATGTAAACCATTGATCATAAGCACCATTGAGTAAGAGATTGTGAATGGCATCAGCACAAGTGAGTCTTCACTATTAGAAAATCAGCTTAAAACATGTGGTTATGTCAAACTTGGTTGGTAGCTTCTATCTCATAGAAATACCCATTAGTACTTCAGTTATATAATCTGAAAAATGGTGCTAAGGCAAAGAATAATATTTAATTCTCTGTTTCCTTGCGAGGAAATCTTAAGGTACTATATTAATGTGAGTTTTTACATGAAAGTGATTTGAAAAGCATAAAACATTTGAAAGTAATATGTTGGGCAGGGAGGTTGGAGCCAAGATGTCAGAGAAAAGGAAGTGACTTATCAGAGATCTCCCCCAAACTGTTGTAAATACCTTTAAATAATGCTATAAAACAATGCCTAGAGCAACAGAACATACAAAAGGATAGGATGAAATAATTGTCCAGACATACAACTTAGGTCAGCAAGAAAGTTCTGTCTCACTTGAGTAAGAGTGAAGGACAGGCCAGCACAGGGTTCCATCACAGAACTAGGCCCTAGAACTAGGAGAAAATGGACAAGGAGGTATAAAGTCTCTCTGAAGATGATAATTCCTTAAAAATTAGAATGGAGGAAATGGAAGCTAACCAGGAGCAGGCCTTGGGAGACACTGAGACAGCAGTGGAAGCAGCTGCTTCCAGAGCTCTCAGCCTACAGATGGTAAAGGTGTTGAACAACTGGTCAGAAAGAGATTATACAGATATCTTTGCTATCACTGGACTCTGTTGCTTTGCCCATAATCCAGGTCACTGGATGTGACCCAGATCCAGGTCACTGTCCTGGCTGTCAGTCCTGGAGTGCGGAGGAACACTAGCATAACAGAGCTTTTGGTTTCAGTGGAGCAGAAGCCCTCATCACAGTTTCAAAGCAGAAAAAAAAGTTTGTAGTTACTTAGACCAAAGTACCAAAGCACAGGCAAGGAGAATAGGGAACACACCTCTACTTAGATAATATTACCTTGGAAAAGCTGAAAATTTACAGGTCCCTAGAAGTATCTCTGGAAACATCTGCACAAAACCCCTAGAGCTTAGGACAAAATGCTTGCCACCCTGGAAGTAGAATTTTTAACCTTAACTTTAACAAAGAGTTAAAAGTCAAGTAAGTAATACACTGGAAAACTGAGCAAAAAGCAGGAAAAAA
>JAQQSW010011457.1:0-12752 GCA_028646575.1 Pseudocheirus occidentalis
TTTTTTTTTTTCTATTTTTACAATGTCATCTTGTTCTACCTGAGCAATTTTCTTGACTGATTTCTTGGAATATGTGATCCAAATCATTCTTATGGTCATGGATTTCAGGTAACCCTATCATTCTCAAGCTATCTGACCTGGATATGTTTTCTAGGTCAGTTGTTTCTGATATGAAATTTTACATTTTCCTCTCTTTGACTTGACTTTGAAATTTTATATTTTCCTCTATTTTCTCATTCTTTTGACTTTGTTTTAAGAATTCTTGCTATCTCCTAGAGTCATTAATTTCCATTTAGTCTACTCTAATTTTTAGGGAGTTTGTTACTTACTAGGGTTAGTTTTTATGCTTTTTATGTTAAGTTATGGATCCTTTTTCAAATTCTCTCCTCCGTAGCTCTCATTTCTTTAATAATATTTTTTAAACTCATATATCATTTCTTCAAAAAATTCTAACAGCTCTTGCAGGCAAGCAGACTTTTTTCTTTGAGATTTTGACTATAGATGTTTTTGAGTTACCTTCTTCTATATTTGTGCATTGGTCATCTCTGGAATCATAAAAGGTCTTTTTTGGTGTGTCTGTTTATCCATTATTGTTGCTGAGGCCTGAGGAGTGGAATTCTAAGTCACCTTTATTCTGGGGATCAAATCAAGTTGATGGGCTTTCTGTTAACTTTTTTTCTTTTTACTAAGGAAATATAACGTGGCAGCGTGATTCAGTGACTTTTCTTTAGGCCTTTTCCTTTGCCACAGACACAAAACACTCTTCTCCTGTGAGTAGCCTTAGCTGAAATCCTTTCCTATGGATGAGAAGAGAGAGGAAGGAAAGGTCTTTTCTTTAATTCTCAGTTAATTTCAAGGATGTCCTTCTCTGGAGTGAAAGAGCTGTTTGAAACCTTTTCCCTGAAAGGAAGAAGAAACATATCAATTAAACTTAATTAAAAATATAATGTGTCATGAAAATATAATCAGCTTGATTGCAAGCCTCTTCAAGCCTACTTCTTTGTAGCACCCATAATGCCTTACAGACCTTGGCTATGCAATAAATACCTGTTGGCTGGCTGATTGATTGATCAATTTTAAAAATTTGTATGTGTCTTTTATTTTTATAATATTCTTTCCCTTCTATACTTTTCAGGCCAATCTTAATTTATAATATACAAAAAATAGTTCAGCAAAAACTAACCAACACGGCAACTACATCTGATAACATACACCGCATTCCACATTTCGGTTAGGAGTTGTATGATCTCATTGCCCTCTCAGACCAAGTGTAAGTGATCAACTCCTCTGAAGGCACTGAATTGTAACTTCATTTGATTTTTTATATAAGTTATATAGGGCTAATGATGAATAAGGGAACAAATAAGCAATGAGTAAGAGTTTGGGGTATTCATTATTCTTTTGATTTTCCTCTTTGTTTCTTTGGAAAATATGATTTGACTCACTTCACAAGGACTTTCTGGAATTAACTTATGAGCGCTATCAATAACCAGGCCTGGCCTAAACAAAATTGTGAAGAATGCTATCTTTAGTGCTGTTCTATCTCCCTTTCTATACACATATATGTCCTCCCCAAAGACTTATTCTCTCCCTACTCCCAGTACCTCACTAATAGCCCTTGGCTCTTCAGGGTCCCAAGTTCCCATGGCAATGCTTACCCCAGGCAGTGATAGATTCCGAGCCTTCCAATCTCCTTTTCCCCATCAAAGCCTACCCCAACTGCCACAGCCTCTGTCACAAAAGGTAACCATAGAATTTCATTGACTCAGGTACAGGATTTGAAAGAACTCTGGAATGGGACATAGGATATCTGAGTAATTCTAATTGGGCCTATACAAACAACTAGCCTGGTAAACCCTTTCTCCCCTCTGGGCCTAGCACTAACTAGGAAGAGATTAGACAGCTCCATAGATTTATAGCTGGAAGGGAATGCAGAAGTCATTTAAATCAGCCCCCTCATTTTAGAGATGAAGAAACTAAGCCCAAATTGGTAAAAATGAATAAGTGGCCTAAGGTTACACAGGCAGTAAATAAGTGGCAGATCTGGGATTCAAACCCACATCCTCTAATTCCAAACCCATCACTCTTTCCCCTGGACCATACTGCCTCCCACATCCTTTCCACTCCTTACTGTCTGTGATTCACTCTCAGGCTTTTGGCCAATAGCTTAATATGTCACCTTAATGTGCCTCTCCCAACCCCACAGATCCTCCACCCACTTGCCACAGAAACACATTTTAATAGAGCCCTTTAATGACAACCCAAAGACTGAGAATTTAATCCAAACAATGGAAATTTCAGGCCCCTCTGACAGCACCAAGAAGAGAAAGCTGTGGGGGGCAGGAAGATCTTTTTGGAACCCGTAAAATTCCATCACAAAGATAGCATTTTCATAGAAGTAGAATGGGTTATCCTATTGGGTTGGGGTTCTTAATTTGTGTGTGTGTGTGTGTGTGTGTCTGTGTGTGTGTGATAGACCCCTTTAGCAGACTCATAAAGCCAATGGATTCCTTCCCAGAATAAGTTTTTTTAATATATAAAATAAAATACATGACATTACAAAAGAAACTAAGTATACTTAAAAAATGTATTTTTATCCATGTTTTTCTATGTTTTATCTATGTTCACAGACACCCTGAAATCTGACCCCAAGGGAAGAACCCCTGATCTAAATAAAGAAACAGTAAAGCCTGGGGCAGCTAGGTGGCCCTGGAGTTAGGAGGACCTGAGTTCAAATCTGGCCTCAGACACTTAAAACAAAAAACTAGCTGTGTGACCTTGGGCAACTCACTTAACCCCAAATGCCCTTACCTTCTCCCCTCCAAAAAAAGAAAAAAGAAAAGAAAAAGAAAGAAACTGTAAATCCTAGTAGATAAAGTACTGGCCTCAGAGTAAAACCAGCTTCTAATACTTGCTGATTATGGAACTTGGCCTAAGACATTTAACCTCTCAGTGTCCCCAAGCAATTCTCTAGAAAGTTACTAATCTATTATGGTGAAGGAAGTTCCCTCACTAGGAGTTCACTACACCAGAAAAAGTGTAGGTTCCAACACAAGACGGCTGAAGAGCCTATCCACCTCAGCCCTCTGGTTAGAGTCACCTGACAGAGGTCCCATGGGAGCTACATATAAAACATTCATGGTGGGGCGGCTAGGTGGCGAAGTGAATAGAGCGCCAGCTCTATTTGAACCTAAGTTCAAATCCGGCCTCAGACACTTAACACAAAAACTAGCCGTGTGACGTTGGGCAAGTCACTTAACCCCAACTGCCCTCCAAAAAAAAAAAAAGCACAAAACAAAACACTCATGGTGCCATTCTGCAAAGCTTTTAAAAGCCATATAAATATGAACTGTTATTCTTAGTAGAGCAGAGTGATTGGTCTAGCTAGACCTGATGCAGTGATAATGAGGATTGGAAGAATGGCATTAGGGGAGCAGAGGTGAAGTGCCTCCAAAGGCAGGAACCTCAGCAATGACTCAGAAAGGGATAGAGACTGAAAGAAATAAGGAGGTAGGCACCCTGCAGCTGGGGATAAAAAAGAATCAGACCCTCACATACAGTCATGATGTCCTGCTCCTCTCTTCCTCAAAGTGGTTCTAGGGTCAGCTTCCTGACGATAATAACCGTCTCCCCACTACTGAAAGCGTCTCTCAAACTGCCCTTTGAAGACTTGTTATTAATAAGTATAACGCATGTTGATATAGGACTTTGAGGTATAAAAAGTAATTTGGGGGGTTGCAACCATGCTGTGAAGTTGCAGAGCAAAAATAACTGCCAACTCCATTTTAAATATAAGGAAACTGAGGCTTAGTAAGGAAGTGACTTATCCACAGACACAGCTAGTATGTTGGAGCCAATATTTTAACTCATATCTCCAACTGCAAACCTAGCACACTCTCCATTAAAGACTTCACTCACCACTGACTTTAGCCTGATAGAACCAGCTTGAAAGTAGCAATGGGGATGGCATATGGCAGGGATATGATTTGGTTTGTTTGGTAACCAAACCTTCTTGGGTGGAGTTTAAGATGGGCTGTCTTAGACCAAGCCCTCTTCCAGCACAAAAAAGTCCAGTGTCTAGTGTTCTGAAAGTTGCCGGGGGAGTGAAAACCTTAAACACAGGTGGAAGGGTAATCCAGAAGGAGAGAGTTGCTGAGGCAGGCCCATTAGCAGTTCAGGGTGTGACTATCTCAGAAGCAGTCCCAGCAATCACTGCCAGCAACACTACCAGGGGTATGTGCCAAGATCCTCAAGGCCCTTGGTGCTGCTGCTACCCCCAACCCCACCCCAGCCTCCTCAAAATTTTATATATATAATGTATATATAAAATGCTTAGCAAACCTAAAGCCTGATAAACATTGCCTATTTTTTAAAAAGTTAAATGTATTTATTTTTAAGTAGTTGGTTTTACAATGACAACTAGAATTTTTCTTTCTTACATGCAATCATGGCAAAGACATTTTTGTGAATTACAGGATATCTTAGATGGATCACTGTAG
The DNA here is from genome assembly GCA_028646575.1 of Pseudocheirus occidentalis. Lineage (NCBI taxonomy): Eukaryota > Metazoa > Chordata > Mammalia > Diprotodontia > Pseudocheiridae > Pseudocheirus > Pseudocheirus occidentalis. The sequence goes on from JAQQSW010011457.1 coordinate 4,500, forward strand.
AGACCATTTGGGACTGTTCAACAGAATGCACTGCCTCAGGCCTTGTAAATGCATGTGGCTTTCAGAAAGTATTGAGTATCTCCTGCAACACAGGCATTTGGATTAATTTTGTAAAAGAAATTGACCTTAGAATTGTAGCTAACTCTCCTCTTCTTGTTGTTTGTTCTTCATTGGTCCACAACTTTAGGGAGGAGATGCTATGACATACAAGTGAATTGGATTTAAGTGAGGGAGGGCTGTGCAAAGTCACCAAGCAGCCGGGTCCTAGCTGATATGTATCTGTGGAAGGAGAGGAGGAGCAGAAGCAGCTTCTCTACCCATCCCCCTCCAAAACTCCTCCACCCCTACATTCTCCTGCTATTCCGGCCGGTTTCATGTTGTAGACATCAGGGATTGACCAAAGAGGAGAAAAATAATTAGTCTCATTCTTCTAGAACTTTTGGATTTACCTGTCACTTTACTCCTGACTACCCTGTGAAAAAGGTAGGACTGAGCGAGGATTAAAGGGTGATATTAGCGCCAGAAAGGAACTTACAGGCCACTGGATCCAAGCCTCCCATTGTATATGTAGTCTGGGCAAATCAATGTGGTGAGAAAGGGTGAACCCTCCATCAATACTGAAGATGAAAATGAGGCTCAGAAAAGCTACAACTTGTCCAAAAGTCCCAGTAAACATCGGGGCTTTTCTGTCTTGTCTTCTGATAACTGAAAGAACTGGGATTTGAATCCAAATCCTTTAACTTCATATCCATTAATGATAAATTTCAAAAGAGAGAGGAGGGTAAATTACAGGGGTTACATTATAAACATAGGCAGTTAGGTGGTACTGGCTTGAAGTCAGGAAGACTCATCTTCATGAGTTCAAATCTGACCTCAGACACTTACTAGCTGTGTGACGCTGAGCAAGTCACTTAACCCTGCTTGCCTCAGTTTCCTCATATGTAAAATGAGCTGGAGAAGGAAATGACAGTATCTTTGCCAAGAAAACAGCATCATGAAGAGTGGGACACAATTGAGACAACTGAACAACAGTAACAACAAGGAGAATTAACAAAGGGGGAAACTGAAGCCCAGAGAAGTGACAAACACAAGGTAACACAGTCTCAGACTTCCTGACTGAGTCCATTGACTTTCCCTCACAACATACTGCCTTCACTCCGAGAGAGATAACTTACAAGATCTGCAGAAGCACCCCACAGTCCAAGGGTGGGAAACCTGTGCTCTGGAGGTCACACCAGGCCCTCTAGGTCCTTGAGGGAGGCCCTCAGACTGAATCCCCTTCATAGAAGGGTTTGTTCTGTAAAACTTGGAGTCAGTCAAAAGGCTACACCCAAGGACCTGGAAGGCCACAGGTTCCCCACCGGTGCCCCAAACTCTCTCTCCTCCCAGTCAAAAAAATCTAAACTTCTTTTTACTCATTCACGGATGTCAGAAAACCTGTTCCCGAGGACCAGTCCGATACATGATGACAGTTTAGGTATAGAAAGTCTGTCTCCCTGGAATAGGGATTCCAGTGACTGGTATTCACACTGAAGGGAAAATGAGGCAGGGGGAGTGTCACTAGATGGAGGTCAGGAAGAACATAAGGGCACCAGAAACCTAAAGGTAGGGGTGGCACCTTGGACAGAAAAGAGGAGTCTGAAGGCCTCATACTTCAGTTTTGTTTGGCCTTTACCATTCATCCTGCAATACTATTGCTAGATTTCTTTATCTTCCTAAAACAGAGCTTTCAACATGCCATTTCTGCCGCCTCTCCCTTCAAGAATCTATGCTGGCTTCTCCCAAGGTATAGAATGATACCTAAACTCTTCAACCCGGCATTCGAAGCTCCCCATAACCTGACTCTGCCCTAACTCAATAACTCATGTCTCGTTGTTCTTTAACACAAATCTTCCACTTTGTTGAGCAAAGCAAGGGAAGAAGGGAAAGGAGAGGGGAAGACCCTTTTTCTGTCTCCTACACATAGTATTCTTATTCTCAACTGTACTTTTGGTCACCTTTGTTTCTTTAAATAATATTTTTTTTCAACTCATGATGGAAAATGCCATCCACATCCAGAAAAGGAAATATGGAATCTGAATGCAGATCAAAGCCAACTCTTTTCTTTTTTTGTTTTGTTTTGTTTTCTATTTTTCTTTCTCATGGTCACTCCCATTTGTTCTAATTCTTCTATACAACATGACTAATGTGGAAAATAAATAAATAAACCAATAAACAAATTGGTCCCAAAAAAAATTTTTTTCAATTAGCAAGCATTAATTGTCTCTCCACTTCTTCTGTTCCAGTTGGGGAAGAATAAAAAGGAAAAATAAATTTTTTACAGTAAATATGTGTAGTCAGGCTCTTCTCAAAACTGCAATGCTCTCCCCACTCCCTCCAGCTTCCAAAGTTTTCTTCTCATCCTTCAAGACCCAGCTGACATCTTGGCACTTCCATGAAGGCTCATTTGCCTCCATCAACCCAGACCCATCTCTTATCTTGGACATGCAGGATTTATAGTGAGTCCCACCCAGCTTAGCACCTGACTGTGCCCCATCTTGCAGCATTCTTGATCTCTCTCTTAGTCATCTCCTCCAACTTGAAGGCAAGAGCCAGATGGTTTCCTTCATTTGTTCTTCCTGTGGCACCTAGTCCATTGTTGATTGGCCCCACAGTAAGTGTGTGGCCATGGGTGGCTGCAAATATATATGCTTGTTCTATTCAATGCAGCAACTGCTTCTGAAGCATCAATTATATTGGAGGGACTGTACTAGGCACTAGGCATGCAAAGACAAAAACTAAATATTCCCTCCCTTCAAAGAGTTTATGTTTTATTTGGGGGCAATTCAAGATGTGCACAGACAAGTAAATACAGACAAGAGGAAGAGTACATTCACAAGGAGGGGGTGGGGGCAATCTGGGAGTGTAAATGGTTAACAGCCAGCTCTCTGGAAAACAACAAGGTACATGACACACTTTTAAGTTTAATTGACATTATTAACATTTTCTCCATCACTTATTAAGTCTAGAACAATAAATTGAGCCCTGGTTTGATGCTACAAACCAACTTCTGAGGTGTAAATGTTCACTCCAGAAATTTAACTACTGGCTTCCTAGATCCAGTCAAAGCTAACTCTAGCACACTCCTATGGGGCTCCCTTAAAAAAAATGGCACCCAAGTCAGGTTTAAAGGCAGTAAGAGATTCTATAATTCAACTCAGAGGTGAGTTGAATTGCCATTCAGATTAAGAAATACTGCAGTGCCGAGAACATAATCAACCTGATTCCCTTCCAGTTTGTTTTTGGGGTTTTTAAGAGTTTTAAAGGGAAAAAAATATCCTAGAAATAGAATCATTATTGGGCTTGTTAACAATGAAGCTCTGTGTAGAGGGTGTGTGTGTGTGTGTGTGTGTATTTTCTCCTTCCCTAATTAGGAACATGCTCTAAATAAATTAGAAAGAAGGCTGATGGAGCTGGGAAAGGTTGGAGGGTTTGGTCCTATTCTCAGTTAGATCAACTATGACTAAAAGGAATTGGCTTCTTCCCAGAAAGTTCCAAGGCAGGTGGAGGGCCCAGACCATCTCCAGGAGACAATGGGCCAGGACCATGTTTCAATATAGGTTTAAGAAGGATAGGCAATACCAATAATTCAGTACAAGGAGACCACAAAGAGCACAAAACAGAAGAGCAAGCCAGGTATATCAAAGGGACATTCTTAGAATAGGAGGGACACTCAAGGAGGATGATGGGAGCAGGTTTGCTGGATACCCAAACCAGTAAAGCATGGTGGCGTTTTATTGGCTTCTTACTGGAATTGAGCAGGACCAGGCATTAGGGGACGGTTGTGGGGATTCTGTAGCTAGGGACTAGGGCTGATTCATGTTAGTGTTTGATGGGAGAGACAGATTCCTGGGGAAATGGTGGCTAATTCAAATCCCTAGAGACAGTAATGGGGATTTGGGTGACTGTTGTTGGTCTTACTCTGACAAAGTAACTCAGAGGTTTCTCAGGGCTTCTTCCCCCAGCAGGCAGAAGTCACCAGCAGGATTATAAGGTGGGCAGGGTTCTTGAACCCCTCTAGTCCAAACTGTATCTCATCCTTTCTACAATCTACCAAAAGGAACCATGTAGTTATCCAAGCTGCTTTTGAAAAATCCTAGTGAAAACAGACAATTAGAGAAATTTCTAGACCCCCAGACCTTAGCAATCCCTGGAAATGCCTGTCTGAGCAATTCACAAGGCAGGTTCCAGTCTCTCTCCTAGCTAGGGCTTGGCTTTAGCAGCTATGTGGTGCTGTGGATAGAGCCCTGAAGGTCTGAATTCAAATCTGGTCTCAAGTACTTAACAACTGTGTGACCCTGGGAAAGTTACTTAACCACTTCTGCCTCATTTTACTCAACTGTATACTGGAAATAATAATAGTATCTACTTCCCAGGGTTGTTATAAAGATAAAAATTAGATATTTGTAAAGCGCTTAGCATGCATGATTCCTGGCACATGGTGGTGCTTAGTAAATGCTTTATCTTTCTTTCTTTCTTCCTTTCTTTCTTTCTTTCTTTCTTTCTTTCTTTCTTTCTTTCTTTCTTCCTATCTATCTATTTATCTATCTATCTATCTATCTATCTATCTATCTATCTATCTATCTATGTCTATTCAGCTTGGTGAAACCATTCTCTTGATGGTTTCTCCTCTAAAAAGATGCCCGCAAGAGGTAAGCTCATTGCCAGAAGTAGTAAAACACACTTTGTATGAAAATAAGATGCTTCCAAAAGCATCTCTAACTGGGTAACTGGTATTTGACTCAGGAACCTAGGATCTCTTTAACACACAAGGTAGCTTCCAAGATTGGAAACATTCATCTCTCAGGATTACTGTTCAGTCACCTGTGCTTAGGAAAAGAAACACAAAACAGAAGAGATAGCCAGAAACGTGCAGTTTTGTTCAGGCTTGCCTAGATAAATACATAGTAAGTACCATTGCCATGTGCTTGAGCTTTGGGCTGCCATGGTCACTGGTGGGGAGAAATTATCTTCCTTCTATCAGCCCTAATTGGAAATCCAGCAGTAGAAAGCACTGGATCTGTCACTAAGAGACCAATGTCAGTTTCCCCTTGATTTTTTACAAAGAAGGGAGGTTCTAGCACAAAAGTTCATGCCACATGACATTCAGGAGTCAATTCTCTTTGACACAACTTCCAGTCATGGGGACCAATGCTATAAAATCTCAATAAAGCGTATCACAAAGCCATCGGCAAGAGATCAATGTATCTATCTGTCCCCAGAAAGCCAGATCACTACCAAACTCCATGAGAAATAAAGGGTAGTGAAGGGAAGGGAATAAGCATTTACCATGTGCCAGGTGCTAGTCCTGTCTAAGCACTTTGCAAATATTATCTCGTTTGATTTTCACAGCAGTGCTATTAATATATCCCCATTTTAAAGTCGAGGAAACTGAAGCTTACAAGAATTGCCCAGGGTCATGTAGCTGATAAGCGTCTAAGGCCAGATTTGAACTCTGGTCTTCCAGATCCCAAGTCCAATGCTCTATCCAGTAGGTGTGATGAGATAAGCATTAGAATGAGCATTGAGGCATACAACTCCGAGACTCTGCCATACCAGTAGTCAGCTGTGTGACACTGGCCAAGTCACCTAGATTCTCTGGATCTCAGATTCCTCCACTGTAATATGAGGGATTGTCTCTAAGTGACCTCTAAATACCCCTCCAGCTCTCATATCCTCCATAAGCACTGACAAAGGACCCACAGACAGACAATACAACCCTATTAGGCACCAGGAGATTTCACTGTAATTTCAAAATGCCCCCAAGAGGTAAGTGCATTGCCAGAAGTAGTAAAACATGCTTTGTATGAAAATAAGATGCAAATTCACACCCACAAATTTTATACAAGTAGACTTGCGGCCATCCAAGTATTTCACCCACCTGGATGTAATCCCAACCAAAGTTCTAGCAAAGATCCAATTTGTGGGGATGCCAGAACTGCCACTAGACATTTGTTCACCTAGAGTCAGGTTTGAAAATTTCAACTTCTTTACACCCTCCAATAAAAATACAGGCATATTTCCTACAGGAGTCAGTTATCTGAGTTAAGGAATTTCTATCACTGTTAGGAATCTCTTGAAAATGTCTTAGATAGCCCATTCTGCCTTAACCAACTCACTTTAGAAAGAAATCTTTCATGGCTATGTTATTACCTTAGGGACAGCATTCAAAAGATGTCTGAAAATTAGAAGGAATATTAGCAAATATCCATACTGTGTGTATTTAAGTGCCTAATGGACTGCATACACTGATTTACCTGATCACACTTAACTCTGGTCAGTACAAATATATATTACAAACAATGTCTATCTAAGGAACTGACTGATGTTCTAAATTTAATGTAAGCTCAAAGATAGGAAGGTTCCCAGGTGAGGTAGGAGTGTAGCTTGGATTTTCTCATTGTATTTTTCCTTAATGACCCAGCAAAATTAACTCCCATTTTAACAAGAGCACTTTTCTGGGGTTTTAGTTTATGCTAAATACTTTATTAATAAATATGTTAATATTTTATATGTATACAGTATTTATATTTTTATATTAAATATTTTAAAATATTTAAATTTTAAATTAAATTTATATATTTATATTCAATCAAATATATTTCTGTATTATGTTCTATATTACATGATGATGTATTATAAATATATTAAATAAATATATAATATATTACAAATAAAAATTTTCATCTGTACTAAATATTAATACTAGAAAAATTTTTACAAAATGGTGTTGGACTTCCCTCTAGTTGTTGGACATTAGCCTCAAGTTGCAGGATCCTCACTCTCTTAAACTGGATCTGTGGACTTTTAAAAAATATCTTGAGAACTTCATTTTAATGTATTTGGTTTCCTTTGTAATCCTGCTGGTTTTCTTTATTTTCTGCATTTAAAAACACTATTCTGAGAAAGTGTGCATAGACTTTACAAGACTGGCAAAAGGGTACAGGACACAAAAAAGGTGAAGTATTCCTGTCTTTTAGGGTGTGTGTGTGTGTGTGTGTGTGTGTGTGTGTGTGTGTGTGTGTGTGTGTGTGTGTTTTGAGGGGAGGAAGAGAGAGAAGGGGGGAGCTAAAGAAGGGATTAAGAACAATTCAGAAAGGCAATATACAGGGTCTGAGGGAGAGAATCTTTCTAGGGGCAGAGGACCCAGTTCAAGTTGTGATCCAGTAGAGTAAACAAGGTGCTGTTCCAAGTCAAACTAGATTTTGTGGGGTCACCAAATCCAAGGAAATACAAGGATTAGGTAGAAATCAGAAGGAATTCATGGCAATGGTTCAAAGTCAGGAAAATAAGTGGAGGGTATTTCAAGGAAACACAGTAGGAGGGGAAGCAGCAGTCATCCATGTAATTCCAGTGTTTTCTGCAGCTTTTCCATCCTAGACAGCATGGTTTTAGAGCAATAGCCACACCCTCTCCTTATTTCATTATGTTGGTATTGCTGAAGGACTAGACACCATCCCTCCCATTAGAAGGTCACCATCACCTTAATGGGATGATGTTGGTGGAAGGTCTCTATTAACTGTGGGGCATACATGTTGCATAGTTTCTCATGTCCTTTCCTCAGGCCTACAACCCTGCCAGCCTACTAGATAGGAAGTAGTACCATTGCATCCATAAATTTTGAAAGACTTGGATTATATTCTTCTTGCCTGTGTAGGGGATTGGCCAAGGTGGTTCCTTGATCATTTTGGTGAGCCAACTTCCAAAACAGCCTTTTTGGAAGAATTTTTGTTGTGAATTTACTGTATGGTGAGTCCTTATGTGGGATTTTGGAAGGCCTTCACTAAGGAAAGTGTGTGTATTCATATTGAAACCTGGTTGAGAGGACAAGTGGCATCTCTTGTTTTGTCCTTAATAACTGAGGCTGTCTCCAAGAATTGGCTATTTTGAAGACACTCCTTGATGCCTCCTGAAGGATGAGTTATGTTCCTTAGAGCTACTCCCAAGACAGCTGGTTCTCATGGGAGATAAATTCTTATTGCAGAAGTCACCCTTTTCTGCTCACTTATAAAGAGAAGTCTTCATGAAGGACTTAGAGCTTTTTCACCTTTGCCTTTCTGTCTCAATTCAAGAGAAATCCTGAGCTGTGTTCAGCGTTCAGCAGGTAGAAGCTCGTGAGACACACAAAATGGAATTTCTCATGGTCCAAGATTGGAGTTTCTAGATCATGTCGCTAGTTAACTGTGAGACAGCTAGCCTGAGCCCTGGCTTTCT
>JAQQSW010011458.1:0-12752 GCA_028646575.1 Pseudocheirus occidentalis
ATTGTGGGAGGGGCTTCATGGTGGGATCACTGTTTTGGGCTTGGGGGTAGGGGAAAGAAGGAGAGAAAATTTGTAACTCAAAACTGGAAATGAATGATGTAATCAAGAAAATAAATTAAAATTAAACAATTTTTTAAAAAAAGAAAAAATATATATTCTGAGGGACACACACACATATATGTATATGTATATGCATATGGCACTGTCCTGGGTGGCATTGCTAAGGTGGGGAGAGGCACTAGCACAGCAGGAGCTTGTGGTCCCAGAGGAGGACATCCCTTTTCACAGTTCTAGGGCAGAAAAGAGTGCTTGTGGTTGCTCACATATCAGAACATAGGTTAGAACAGAAGTCAACACATCTCCTTAGATTATGTAATCTTGAAAGAGCTGAAAATTTACAGGTACCTAGAGGTATATTTGAAAACAGCTGCACAAAACATTTAAAGCTTAGGACAGTGCATTCTCTATCATGTTAGTAGAGCCTCACTTTAAAAAAACTTTTAAAAAGGAAGTAATAGGCTGGGAAAATGAATAAAAAACAGAAAAAAAAATCTCAGTATATAAAGATACTATGGTGATAAGGAAGACTAAAATACACACTCAGAAGAAGACAATTAAGTCGGAGCTCCTACATCCAAAATCTCTAAAAAAAATATTAGTTGGTCTCAGATAATGGAAGATCTCAAAGTGGATTTCAAAAATCAAGTAAAATAGGCAGAGTAAAAATTGGGAAGAGAAATGAAAATGATACAAGCAAATCTTAAGCTTGGTAAAGAAGACACACAAAAATAATACCAAAGAAAATAACAACTTAAGAAACAGACTAGCCCAAATGATAAAAGAGGTCCAAAATAAAATAACAGGCAGAATGCCTTAAAAAGCAAAACTAGTCAAATGGAAAAGGAAGTACAAAACTTCACTGACAAAAATAATTCCTTATGAATTACAACAAAGCAAATAGAAACTAATGTCCTTATGAGAAGTCAAGAGAAAATAAAACAAAACCAAAAGAATGAAAAAAAGTGATGTGTAATATCTCATTTGGAAAACAACTGATCTGGAAAATACACCCAGGAGAGATTTTTTTTAAGTGGACTACCTTAAAGACATGATTTAAAAAACAAAAGAGCTTAGGCATCATCTTTCAAGAAATTATCAAGGAAAACTGCCTGATATTCTAGAACCAGAGGGTAAAAAAAAATTTAAAGAATCCACTGGTGACTTCTGTGAGCCAAGATGGTGGAGTAAGTGTTGAATTGCTGGCACCCTCCCTTATTGACCTCTAAAGAACCAAGAAAAAAATAGTACCCCAAGAAAAATCCTGGAGCATCTCAGTCAACAAAAAATGGGGTGGAATGGTCTTTTAGCCTGGGAAACTTGGACTATCAGCAAGAAAGTTCTGTTTAACTTATTAAAAGGGGAGCACATTCCAGGACAGGAGGTATGCCAGCGAACTGGTGGCAAACACCACCTCAGTGTGCCAACAGTTGGTCCTGAGACCCAATGCTGTAATGGTAATGGAATTTAAAGATCCCCATGTGCTGACTTGGTTTTTGTGTTGAGTGTTAAAACCTAGAATCTGTGAATCCTACTTTTGGGATGGACTTGTTGAAGTGAAGAGAGAGGGCTGAAGTAGGAGGAGCCCTGGATTTAGAGAAAAGCCCATGCAAAGAAAAAACCCAAGCAGAGAGAAAGTCCAAGCAGAGGAGGCCAGGAGGACCTTTGGGAAATGCAACCCAGAACTGCCAAGAACTGAAGAGGTATGGCTATGATGCCGGCATTTTGTCTTTCTGTTTTGATGTTGTTTTTGCCAGATTCACCTGCTGGTGAAGGACAGTGCTGCTGTCATAGAGGCCCTGGAAATTTGCTGTTGGTTCAGAAGCCTTGAAGGAGAATTTTCTTGTTATATGTTTTCAGAAACCCTGGAAGAGGGCCTTGCTGATGTTTTCAGGGGATCTGGGACTGTTTTGCAGGCAGAGAGTGACTTGATGAGGACACTGGCAATGGCTTTTTTTAGCCTTGTCTACCCAGGAACTGAGATCGCTGAAAACTTGCCTTGAGTCAAGATGAAGACAGGACCTCTCCTTTGGCACTGAATGCTGTGATGATATCTTAACCTCGTTGTAGCTTAAGGGTGGATGGCCTCTTGTGTTCTCCTGCCCCTTTTGAGAAGTGCTTGGTGTTAATGGATGATATTGTAATTCAGTGGTCATCCAGGGATGGGAAACCTTTGACTTTTTTGTGCTCCGTGATTGACCAAATGAATGTACTTTGTTTAAGATTGGAAACTAATCTCCACTTGAGAAGAGAGTCTTTGACTGACTAAATGAATGTACTGCCCAGGAATAAGCTACTTTGACTAATGTACTGCCAGGGGTGGGATACTTTGACCTTGGTACTTTGCAATTGAATTGAGAAATGACTTGCTAAATGAATGAGTTACACTATATTTTGATTTTCTCTGTATGTGAATAAATAGAGATTGCTATGCTGGTAATCCTCACCTTGAAAGTAGCCTTTTCTTGCCATTACAAGTATGGTGGAGAAGGCAAATGCCAACACTAGGACTTGCCAAGTACCTTACCATTGCCAGGGGAACCAGCAGACTACAGATTGTTGAACCATAACATACACTGAGCAGCCACAGGCAGGCAGACATTCTTCAGTATCCAGACCTCTGTGTGCTCTGTCACAGCCACTAGTACACATACTTCACACAGTGACTAGATCTCTATATGCTTCACTATAGCCTCAGGGAAACATGAAAACCTCATGTGGCCTCAGCAAAAGACAGACACCACAACTAGGTCCCCAGTTCAGCACCAGGTAAACTGCCAGACCCCTACAGCCTGCAGCTGCCAGAACCTGAGGCATCAGCACATAAAGTTAGTGACCAGGCCACTGTACTCCAGCCTAAGAAGCTTGGGATCCTATGTCCCAGAAGCAGAGATCAATTTTAAAAGTCAGAAACAGAGAAACAATATGAGCAAAAAGCAAAAATGAACACTGACCACAGACCCTTTCTATGACAACAGGAAAGATCAAAATACAAACTCAGAAGAGAACAACATTATCAATATAGCTGCATCTGAAAACTCTCCATTCCAAAGAGCAATTTTGAACTGTTCCCAAAGAGCAATAAAATGTGTATAACCTTTGACCTGAAAATACCATTACTATGTCTGTATCTCAAAGAGACCATAAAATATATCCACATGTAGAAAAAAGTATAGTGGCTCTTTATATCGTGGCCAAAAACTGGAAATTGAGGGGGTATTCAACTCTATGAAGCAATATTAAACCCAAAAAGCCTCCTTGAAAGAGTACAAGAAGGATTTTAAAAGTTAAATAATAGAGGTAGAAAAATAGGATGGGGAAAATGAGAGGTATGCAAAACAGTCAACAGCTTGGAAAAGGAAGGATAAAAATTGAATGTAGAAAACAATTCCTTAAAAAATATAATTGATCAAGGTGGAAAAATCCACTGAAGAAAATAACTCTTTAAAAACTGAAATTGGACAAATGGAAGAGGAAGTACAAAGAATCTGTGAAAAGAATGCCTTAAAAACTAGAATTAATGCAATGGAAAAGGAGATCCAAAAGCTAACTGAAGAAAGCAATTCTTTAAACATTATAATTGTATACTGTAAGGTAATTAATCAATAGCATATCAAGAAACAGTCAAGCAAAAGCAAAATAATGAAGAAATAGAAGTATATATAAAATACTTCATTGGAAAAGCAACTGATTTGGAAAATAGATCCAGGAAAGATAACATAAGAATTATTGATCTACCTGAAAACCATGATAAAAAAAGCCTGGACAGTATCTTTCAAGAAATTATAAATGAAAATTGCCCTGCACTCCTAGATCCAGAGGTTAAAATAAGTCTTTGAAAGATTTCACTATTCACTGATTAAAGAGATTCTAAAATGAAAACACCAAGGAATATTTTAGCCAAATTTCAGAATTATTAGTTCAAGGAGAAAACACTGAAAGAAGCTAGAAAAAACAATTTAAATATTATGGAACTACAGTCAGGATTATGCAGGACTTATTAGCTTCTACATTAAAGGATCAGAGAGCTTGTACTATGGTACTCCAGAAGGCAAAGGAATTTGGGCTGCAAACAAGAAAACTCATAAGGCAGCAATCAATTGAACTATTAGGTACTGACTTAGAAAGTGAAATAGATGCACAAGACACAGTAACCAATGACTATTGTAATTTCCTCCAGCTTCTAAGATAATAACTCATTATTTGACAAAAACTGTTGGGAAAACTAGAAAATAGCATGGAAGAAATTAGGCATAGACCAACACTGTACATTTTATACCAAGAAGAAGTTAAAATGGGTGCACTATTTAGATATGCAAGGTGATAGTAGAAGCAAATTAGGAGAGAAGGAAATAGTTTTCCTGTCAGATTTATGGAGAAGGGAAGAATCTATGACCAAACAGGAGACAGAGAATATTATGAAATGCAAAAAGAATGATCTGAGTACACTAAATTAAAAGGGTTTTGCAAGAACAAAGCAAATGCAACTAATATTAGAAGGGAAGGAGAAATTGGGGAAACATTCATTACAGCCAGGGTCTTTGATAAATATGTGATTATCTTCAAAATATGCAAAATTTATAAGAATACAAGTCATTCCTCAATTGATAAGTGTTCAAAGGATATGAATAGGCAGTTTTCAGAGGAAGAAATTAAAGCTGTGATATAAAATATCATCATCATCATCATCAAATAAAATTTAAAAAATCAAAATAAATAAATAAAAATCATATTAAAATGCTCTAAATCCCTATTGATTAGAGAAATGCACATCAAAATGTCCCTGAGGTAACACATTACGCCTGTCAGACTTGCTAACACGACAAAACAGAGAAATGATAAGTATTGGAGAAGATATGGGACAACTGGAACACTAATACATTGTTGGAGGGTGGCTAGGTGGTGCAGTGAGTAGAGCACTGGCCCTGGAGTCAGGAGTACCCGAGTTCAAATCCGGCCTCAGACACTTAACACAAAAACTAGCCGTGTGACCTTGGGCAAGTCACTTAACCCCAACTGCCCTCCAAAAAGCAAAAAAAAATTAAAAAATAAAAAATACATTGTTGGAGAAGTTTTCAATAGTTTCAACCATTCTGGAGAGCAATTTGGAATTATTCTCAAAGGCCAATCAAGATATATATATATATACCATGACCCAGCAATGCCAGCACTAAGTCTGTATTCCAAAGAGATCATAAAAATAGGAAAGGATCCACACATAGAAAATTATTTACAACAGCTCTTTTTGTGGTGGTCAAATACTGGAAATCAAGTGTGTGCCCATCAAGGGGGAAATAATTGAAGAAATTGGGGTATATGAATGTAGTGGGATACTATTATGCTATAAAAAATGATAGGCAAAAAAACCTGGAAAGACTTACATGAATTGATGCTAAGTGAAGTAAGTAGAATCAGGAGTACATTGTAGAAAGTAAAAGCAACATTGTGTGATGACCAAGTTTGATAGACTTATCTTTTTTTAGCAATACAGTGATCTAGGACAGTTTCAGAGTCATGATGGAAAATGTTATCCATGTCTGGAGAAAGAATTGTGAAGTCTGAATGCAGTTAAAAGTATACTCTTTATTTTCTTTCTTGTGTTTTTTTTCCTTTTGTTCTGACTCTTCTTTCACAACATGACTAATGTGAAAATATTTTTAATATGATTATACATGTATAAGCTATATCAGATAGCTTGCTGTCTTTGGGAGGAGGGAGAGTGAGGAAGTAGAGGAGGGAGGGAGGGTGAAAAAATCGGAGTTAAAAATATTACAAAAGTGAATGTTGAAAATTATCTCTGCAAGTAATTGGAAAAATAAAATACTATTAAGTGGGAAGATTGATATAAAAATTTTTAAGTATTTTATAAAAAAAAGAATGAAAGGCAAGAGCATTGAAAAGAATACCATTTGGATATTTAACTAGAATCTCAATGAGTATATGTAACATACTTTATACCCTCTGGTTTTAGATTCATCAGAGGTAACCAAAGCTTAGAATAGTTAGAAATTTTAATATAGAATAATCTCAGAATAAAGAGAAATAACCAAAGCTAAACAATTCATTTTTCAAGGAGTCTGCTAACTCGGTCTGTAATGAGAAGAACTTATCTATTTCAAAGGCATTCATTCTCATTATATTTATATTAAAGACCATTATTTTTGTCATTTACAGACTTATTTTTTCATTGATAAAGGGAACTCCATTAAATAAACTTTGAATTAATGAAGATTACTATCTTTATAATTTAAATTTTTAATGATTTGCTTTGACATTAGATGGCTTAAAAACCTTAATGTTTTAAGAAGGTTTCTTCTTCAGGATCATATAACTATTATATGCCAGATCTAAACCCTAATCATCTAGCCTCTATGGCAGTTCTATCTCAGAGCAACACTGTCTCATAGGAAATTCATTATGTACCACTTATTTAGGTAAGCTATTTAAAGTGACTTGAAACTAAGGGAAGTTTCTTTCCCTTGATATTTTATAGTAGTTTTATTTGTGTCTTCCACATTTCCCAAATACTGAGTCAGTCTAATAACATGCTTCTTATTCTTTGTTGTACATATGTTTTCTACCTCGTAGGCTATTTTTCTTTTCATTTTAAATCAAATCTAGTTTTATTTTTTCATTTGAAAACATAAAGGTAAGTTTTACTTTGCCTTAAGCAATTTCAATGAATGTAAGCCTGGGAAGAAAGAAAAGGAGAAAAGAATACTTCATGAAAAAAATAAGGAAAATAAATCAAAAGAAATAAAAATAATAAATGAGAACACAAAAGTGGTCATGGTTTGGCCTTCCTGAGAAGATATAATAAGAAAGCAAACAAACACAAAGGAGGACCTATTTTCTTTTCCCCAATATAATTCAGTAATAAAAAAGAAAAAGGTTCATAATATATGCTGTGAAGCTCACTAGAATATTCTTACATACCCTATTCCTTTTATTGGTGAATAGCTATTAATGATTTCCATTTGAATAGAGCCCTAAGGCCAGTTGTATATTCATTTAATGGATCCATTATGAGAAGTAACATTTATCCACTAACTGGAGACCAAAGGCTTTTCTGGGTCATATTAGAATCATTCCTTGCCCAAAGAAAACAAGACTCAGTTCAACTCAAATAAACAAAGGGAAAACAGAAATAATAATAATGAATGGGTAAGAGTGAATGAATTTATACTGGATTTTTTCAGCATTGATAGTAGTATGTATTAGATACAGGAGCTCCTCCCAATTCTAGAGAAATAGATTTTGGAGACCTTTATAAATTGGGAAAGCCCTGACAGTCCTCCTCTCAGTTCTACAGCCAAAATGCCTCTTAGATGTGATCCAATTATCCAATCCCCAAACTTATAGCCTAGATGACACCACTTTCCCATCTTGCTCAAAATAATCCAATAGTTTCATAACTCTTCTTGTTTCCTCCAGTTTTCTTCTCTCTGTCTACCACATTATATTCTTTGTTATATTGATGTATCTGTGATGTTATCAATATGAGCATCCTCTTCAATGACAGAAATTATAACTCATCCATGGCTGCCCATTCTATGAGAATTTTACACTAATTCTATACACATAGTCATGGTCGTTTCTTCACCATCCTTTGCATTACTTGTCAGGTTAAGTTATCTAAAATAGTACTTTCATTTGATCACTCCTATGATTGAAAAGCCCATATGAAAATATACAAACTCTTTATCTTGGCATGCCATAACTTCCATAATATCCCTCTACCATACAAAATAAGTTTCTTTTCACAAAAACACTTCAATTTCAGGCAAGTTAATTTCCATGTTGATTGTTAAACACCATCATTCACCTTGCCATACTGGCTCATATGGTTTCTTTGCTTGAATTATTTTATTTTATTTTCTCTAAGAGTCAGATTGATGTACACCACTGTTCTCAGGTCAAACACTTCCTCCAGAAAGATTTTCCCAACCATTTCAAGTCACTCAGACTTGGAGAATATCATCTATTTTATAACTTACATGACAACTTCTTTGGGTTATACTATGACACACTGATCATTGCTTCTCTGCATTGAAGTTTATATTCTTGTGATAACTCCTCTGAACTCCTAAAACCTGGGTAATTATTCCCTGAGAAGTCATTGATATTCTGTTGAAACAGAGATCATATAAAAGGCTACATAAATTTCTTCTCTTTGAAGGCCCTCTTGTCTGTTACACACATTTTTTGCTTTGAATGTCCAAAGTGCTTGGGTGGTCTTGATGCTTTTGTCTATTATTGACAGCTGATTTCTGAATAAATCCCATATACAGATTACGCAGTTCTGATCTTTAGTTCTATGCTTGAGCAGTGGTGTTAACTTCTTAACTAATTTCATACTGGCTACTTTGCTTGACCTTTCACTATTCGCTTCCATAAGTTTTAAATTTTCTTTACCTCCCTGAACCTAAGACAGCTTGCAATCTGATATGGTCTGTACACATATATTCCTCTTAAGTACATTTTCACATCAGTCATGTTGCATAGAAGAATTATATCAAATGGGCTAAAAGATAAAAAAGAAAATAATAATAAAACACAACAGAAAAGAAAATAGTCTGTTTTGTTCTACATTCCAACTCTGCAGTTCTTTCTCTGGATGTGGCTGGCATACTCCATCATGTTTTCTTTGGAATTGTTTTAGGTACTTGCAATTGCTGAGAATGTCTAAGGCTATCAAAATCAGTTCTCAATCAATGAGACTGTTGCTGTGTACAATATTCTCCTGGTTCTTCTCCCCTCACTAAACAACAATTCATGTAAGCCTTTCCAGGTTTGTCTGAAATGCACCTGTTTATCACTTCTTATATCACAATAGTATTCCATTACATTCGAATACTACAACTTGTTCAGCCATTCCCCAGTTGACAGACATCCACACAATTTAGAGTTCGTGACTACCACAAAAAGATTTGCTATAAATATTTTTGTACATATGGGTCCTTTTCCCATTTTTATGATATCTTTAGGATACAGACCTAGAAGTGGTATTGCTAGATTAAAGGGTGTGCACATTTTGATAGCCCTTTGGGCATAATTCCAAATTGCTCTCCAACAGGGAATTAATGTTCCAACTTTCCCACATCTTCTCCAACATTTATCAGTTTCCTGTCTTGCAACGTTAGCCAATATGATAGGTGTAATGTGGTACCTCAGAGTTGTTTTGATTTACATCTCTCTAACCAATAGTGATTTAGATAATTTTTATTTCATATAACTATAGATAGCTTTCATTTCTTCCCCCAAAACTGCCTGTTCATATCCTTTGACCATTTATCAATCAAAGAATGACTTGCATTCTTGTAAATTTGATTTAATTCTCTATAAATTTTTTAAATGAGGCCATTATCAGAGACACTGGTTGCAAAAATTCTTTCCTACTTTTCTGCTTCCCTCCTAATCCTGGTTGCATTGGCTTTGTTTATGCAAATACTTTTTGAATTTAGTATCATCAAAATTATCCTTTCTGTATTTCATAATATCTGCATTATTTGGTCATAAATTCCTCAATACTCCATAAATCTGATGGGTGAAGAATTCCTTGCTTCCCCACTTTATAGTATCAGCCTTTATTCCTACATCATGTACCCATTTGGACTTTATTCTAGTATACAGTGTCAGACATTGGTCTATGCCATTTCTGACACACTATTTTCCAGTTTTCTCAGCAGTTTTTTTTTCAAACAGTGAGTTGTTATCCCAGAAGCTGGTGTCTTTGGATGTATCAAACAGTTGATTGCCATAATCATTGACTACTGTGTCTTGTGTACCTAATCTGATCTCATATACCCTTCTATTTCTTACCCAGTACCAAGTAGTTTTGATGATTGCTGCTTTATAATACAATGTAAGATCTGGTACAGTTAGGCCATCTATCCCAGCATTTCTTTTCATTAATTTCCTTGATATTCTGGACATTTTGTTTTTCCAGATTAATTATTAATTAATTATGAAATTATTTTTCCTAGCTCTAAAAACAATTTTTGGTAGTTTGATTGGTGTGATACTGAATAAGTAAATTAAATTAGGTAGAATTATCATTTTTATTATATTAGCTCAGTCCACCCATGAGCAACTGATATTTTTCCAGTTATTTAGATCTGACTTTATTAATGTGGAAAGTGTTTTGTAATTGTGTTCATAAAGTGCCTGCGTTTCTTTTGGCAGGTAAACTGCCAAATATTTTATAATGTCTAAAGTAACTTTAAATGGAATTTCTCTGTCTCTTGCTATTGGACTTTATGAGTAATGTGTACAAATGTAGATGATTTATGTGGGTTTATTTTAAATCCTGCAACTTTGCTAAAGTTGTATATCATTTCAAGTAGTTTTTCACTTGATTCTCTAGGATTCTTTAAGTATATTATCATATAGTCTGCAAAGAGTGATAACTTAATTTCTTCTTTGCCTATTCTATGGTTTTAGAAAATTACAACTTACCATGTTAAGGAAGGCTCCATTTATTCTTATGTTTTCCAGGAGTTTCAATAGAAATGCCTGTTGTAGTTTGTCAAAAGTTTTTTTCTACATCTGTTGAGATACTCATATTGTCTCTGTTCATTTTCTTGTTTATATGATCAATTTTGCAGATAGTTTTCCTGATATTGAACCATCCAATAATTTTCACTATGAATCATACCTGATCAATATATATTCTTCTCATGATAAGTTGCTATAATCTTTTTGCTAATATTTCATTTAAAAGCATTGCATCTATATTCTTTGGGGAAATTGGTCTATAATTTCCTTTCTCTGTTTTGGCTCTTCCCAGTTTAGGTAGGAATACCTATTTGTATCATAAAAAGAATTTGGAAGGACTCCTTCTTTAACAATTTTTCCAAATAGTCTATATTGTACAGGAATTAATTGCTCTTTGAATATTTGATATAATTCACTTGTAAATCCATCTGTCTCTGGAGATTTTTTCCTAGTGAGTCCATTGATGGCTTGTTCAATTTCTTTTTTTGAGATGGAGTTACGTGTGTTACTTCCTTTTTGGTTGATCTTGGCAATTTATATTTTTGTAGATATTCATCCACTTCCCTATGATTGTCAAAGAAATGGGTATATAATGGGCAAAAAATTCTTAATTATTGTTTTAATTTCCTCTTCATTAGAGATGAGTTTACTTTTTCATTTTTGATAATAGTAATTTGATTCTCTTTTTTCTTTTTTTAATCCAATTGAGTAAAACTTTATTAATTTTATTTTTTCATAAAACGAGCTATTAGTTTTATTAGGTCAATATTTTTTTTAATTTTATTAATCTCTCCTTCAGTTTTCAGTATTTTTATTTTGATATTTAATTGGGGATTTTAAATTGATTATTTTCCTAGCTTTTTCAACTATACTCCCAATTCCCTGATCTCCTCATTCTATTTTTTATTTATATAAGCATTCAGAGATATAAAATTTACCCTAAGTCACTTTTGCTGCATCCCATGACTTTTGGTATGTTGTCTCACTATTGTTATTCTCTTGAATGATGTTATTGATTGTTTCCATAATTTATTCTTTTTAATTTTTTTATTTATTTTCTTGTTTACATCATTCATTTTCATGACATTTTTGAACTACAAATTTTCTCCCCGTCTTTCCCCTGCCCCAGAACTAAAAAAAAATTCCATTGTAAAGCCCCTCCCCTGCTCTGCTCTCTTACTTTCTGATGGGACAAGGAGGGTTTCCCTATCCCAACTCCAGTATATCTTAATTCCTAGTTACAGGTATTGCAGAACTTTTAATTCTAGATTCTATTGATTCCTCCCTTGTCCCCCACCCCCACTGGAAGGACAATCAATTCAGTACAGGCTGTGGATGTGTGATTATCCAAGACATATTCATAGTGGACATATTCTGACAGTGATCATATGTCCCTCCATCTTATCCCTCCCCCCTTGTTCTGTTCTCTACCGTGTCCCTGTCCCTTTACCGAAGTGTGTGCTTCCAGAATCCCTCCCCCAAACCCTGCCCTCCCTTTGGTCATACCCCCTCTCATCCCCATGCCCCCCACTCTCCTGTGTGGCATGATGCCTAGTTTAGAATTTATGCCATTTCTTCCCTAAGCCAAATTCAATGAGAGTAACTGAAAGTAAAGTTGTAACAGTTATCCCTTGCCTCTTCTATATGGGATGATTAACCCCATTTTGTCTCTTCTTGTCTCCTCTCATTCTAGTCCTCTCCCACCTCAGAATTTCGCCTTTTAAAGTATCATCCCTTCATATTCAATCCATCTTATACCCTCTATATACACATACACACCATGCTCATATATGTCTGCATACACATATATAGCCTCCTATATGGACATATGTGAAATTATACATACGTACATACATATATATATATATATATATTTGTATTCCCTTCACCTATCCTCATGGTAAGAAAACTTTCATAAGTTACAGTTATCTTTTTCCATGTTGGCATGTAAATCATTCAAATTTGACAAGTTCCTTATGATTTCTTTCCCGTGTTTACCTTCTCATGCTTCTTGTGTTTGATTGTTAAATTTTCTGTTCAGTTCTGGTTTTTTCAGCAAGAATGCTTGCAAGTCCTCCACCTCATTGAATGACCATATTTTCCCCTGGAATAATATGCCCAATTTTGCTGGGTAGTTGATTCTTGGTTTTAATCCCAGATCCCTTAATCTTTGAAATATCATATTCCAGGCCCTGCGA
>JAQQSW010011459.1:0-12752 GCA_028646575.1 Pseudocheirus occidentalis
AGAGAGAGAGAGAGAGAGAGAGAGAGAGAGAGAGAGAGAGAGAGAGAGAGAGAGAGAGAGAGAGAGAGAGAGAGAGAGAGAGAGAGAGAGAGAGAGAGAGAAACAGAATAGGAAAGAAAAGCAGAAGAGAGGACTCCTAGCTCTGAAAACATTAATCTCGGGAGCCTGGCTCAGCACCTTCATGGGAGCCTCCCGTCCCTCCCCACCCCCCAACTCCCACCCCCACCCTCACCCCCAACCCCTCCATTTCAGAAGCTGATCTCTCACGATGCCGTGTGCCATTTGGAAGCTGGAATCCCACGCTTTTCAGATGGCAGGAAGTGCTGGCTTCCAGGGCTCAGTGTTCCAGAGCTTCCAAGATTTAAGACTGTAAGAAACCAAGTTACACTTGTTGGGAGGAGAGGGGTGGACTAGATAAACTGCAGGCCAAAGAATATGCTTCTTCTGGCCAGGATTCCCAGGCATGTCAGAACCAGGAAACCATTGCTTTGGGTTACCCTGAAGCTTGTTTTCCTTTCTGGTCTTTGCAAGTTCATACATTGCATTTCTTTTAAAAAAAAAAAAGTTTTAATTATATCTGGTTAAACATGCTGTTTTATGGGGCCCTTGAGAGGCTAAAAATAATCAAAAAAGGAACCATGAAGTGCTTACCTTGTAACAGGCTCTGAGCTAAGCCCTGCAGATACAGAGAATGGCAAAGACAGCCCTGCCCTCAGGGTGCTAATATTCTATGGGTGAAGCAACAGGTAATGTCAGAGAGGAAGGCTCTAGCAGTTAGGTGGAAGGAGGACAAGATTAGCAAAGGCCAGCCTCTTGCAGAAGGTGGGGTTTGAGCTGAGATTAGAAGTAAGCAAGGGGAACTGTGCCCAGAACCTCCTCTAATTAGGATGAGATTCAGAGCTGGAAGGGATCTTTGAAATCATCTAGTCCCACCCCCTTATTTTCCAAATGGGGAAACAGAGGACCAGAGAGGGGAAGAAATTCATCCAAGATCTCACAGGGGCTAAGTGGAAGAGCCTGGTTTTGATCCCAGGGACTCTGATTCCAAATGCATCACTCTTTCCATTTTCCAGTGCTGCCTCGCTAATTGTTTTATCTCCATAATTTACACAGGGACTTAACTAAAGATAGTAAGTGCATCTTCAATTATTCAGAAGCTATATACACTCCAGACACATTACTTAACAAACACCTAGCATCCCAAGACATCAGTCTGGCGTAATGGAAAAAGTGATAACTCTGGAGTCAGAGCACCTGGGTTTGAATGCCATGCTTGGATTCTTACTACTTGTATGACCTTGAACAGATCACTTCAGTTCTCTGGGCCTGGGCTTCCTCATCTGAAGAAAAGGATTTATGACCTAGAAGATCCCCTCCAGCCTTGATGGTCTCTGTTCCTAGACCACTCAAAAATCTTTTATTAAGAGCTTGTTATGCCCAAGGTGCAGGAGATCCAAAGACATAGATGAAAAAAGTGCCTGACTTCAAGATACTTACATTCTACCTGGTTTGGGAAATGAGTGCGTGGAGGGTGGGGGGCGGGGAGGAATGCCATTAATATAGGCAAGGCTGGTGGAAAGAAAAATAGTCTAAATGAAGAAACAGAAGCACATGGAGTGATTCGTAGCCATAGAGTGGATGAAGTTGTGATGAACAGAACCGGGGAGTGCTGAAACTCATCTCTCTGTCCTAACCACAAAACAGAGTAGGAGCTAAACAACATTTTGTGGAAAACGTGTTCTGATGACAATGTTAGCTCAGGAGTTCTTCTGTAGGAGACTCCTGGGAAAGCTGGAAGAAATTAGAGCTTGGGATCTGGGAATTTTTCCCTTCATAATTTTCATCTTTCAGGTTTGTTTGTTTTTTGTAAAACTTTTCCCAACATGCTTTTGTCATGCATTTGGCATGCTTGCAAGTGATTGGTTAGCCTTGCTTTCTCATGTCTTTGGCCTGCACAGTATAGAGGGTGTCAAGAGACACGTTGCTCTTTCTTAAGCAATAACAGTCCATTCATTCATTCAAATATTTATTCAACAGACATTTATTAAATGTTTACTGTGTACACAGAAATATTAGAGTCATGCCTCACCTGATGTGAATAAAAGAAACAACGAATCTGACTGTCAACCTCATAAACCCCAATCCTCACAAAGGAAGCCAGGACCCTCTGTAAAAAAGAAAAGTTAATTCCTTCACCCCTGGCTACTCTTGGGTGTAGGGTAGGGTAGGTAGAACAAGAGCTAGGAGACTTTTACTTATGATGTCAAGATCAATGATCATCTCTTCCACACGTACTCCAACAAAGGTCTAAAAAGAATACCAGGTCAAATAATGATCAGGAAATGCAAAGAGATACAGTAACATATTCTTTGAACTAACTCAAGACTGTGCAAAAATAACTTCAGAATCCTGGGGGTTCTGGGAAAAGGGTCCCAAGAGAAACCAGTATCTATGAGTACTTGGATCAGAGATGCCCTCAGAGGCTCCCAAAGCCTATGGTTTGGGGGCAGCTAGGTGGCACAGTGGATAGAGCACCAGCCCTGGAGTCAGGAGGACCTGAGTTCAAATTTGGCCTCAGACACCTACTAGCTGTGTGACTCTGGGCAAGTCACTTAACCCCTATTGCAAGAAAGAAAGAAAGAAAGAAAGAAAGAAAGAAAGAAAGAAAGAAAGAAAGAAAGAAAGAAAGAAAGAAAGAAAGAAAGAAAGAAAGAAAGAAAGAAAGAGGGAGGGAGGAAGGAAGGAAGGAAGGAAGGAAAGAGAAATTAAAATGTAATCCACAGAACTCAACGATCCATAAGATGAAAAGAAATACTAAAATAAAATCAAAATATTGAAAAAAATGTAAGGTTTAAACTACCAAAAACAACTGACCTGGAAGAAACATTGAAGAGAAATAAAAAACCTAATGTGCCTAAAAACCACATCCAAACAAAAGGAAAAAGTTGGATACCATATATCAGGGGAGCATTAATTAAAATTACTCAGATCAAATAGAACTAGAGGGCATAGTAAAAAACTAAAGAATCCACTGTCCCCTCCTGAGAAAAATCCTCACAATGAAAACACTAAGAAATGTCATATCCCAAATCCAGAGCTTCTAGAACAGAAACAAAAAAAACCTACAAGCAGCCAGGCAAAAAAAGAGTTCAAAACCTTCTGCACAGGCAGACTTTAAGAGTCATCAAGGAAATGGAACTTCTGGGGCGGACGGCTAGTGAACAAAGAAGCAGACTAGAGCAGCTGGCTTGACAATTTTTGACCAGCTCACATGTGCAATGAAGGAACTCAGCTCTTACATGCCAGTTGGCTCCATGCCCTGAACTGAATGGACCAATCTGTGAACCACTACAGACAACAGACAGAATCACAGAATCTCAGAGTAGGAAGGGACCTCAGCCATCATCTAGTCCAGAGGTTCCCAAATTTATTTGGCCTACTGCTCCCTTTAAAAAAAGAAAAAGATTACTAAGTATCCCTCCTGGAAATCTACTTTCTTTAACCCTTTAACAGTTTTTTTTAAAAATTGCATCATTTCAAAAAAAGTCAGATTTATTTAAATGATGCATCTTAAATTTTAAAATTTATTGTAAACTTGTGGGGGGGTTTCCTGCATTGAAATGTTTGTGGTGCAATATTGTGTCATGTAACCATATAGTATCATATTATAAACAAGTCATTACCTTCACATATTCCTGCCTATACATTGTGGACTTCCTGACAATACGTGATACTCTGGCCTGCCAACACTTGCTTGTTAAGGCCTGTCGGTGGCCTTGACCACTGATTGGTTATAACTTATATTTTGTGGGTTTATTTGGAAAATAATGTAATCACTATAACTTTAACTCTCTTATACAACAGATGAAACATGTATGAATGTTTTTTCAAAATTATCTTCTTTCCTTATGCTTCCACCACCCCCTTATCTTTTTTTTGAAGGGAGGAAGGCAGGGCAATTGGGATTAAGTGATTTGCCCAAGGTCACACAGTTAGTAAGTGTGGCAAGTGTCTGTTGCCAGATTTGAACTCAGGTCCTCCTGACTCCAGGGCCAGTGCCCTATATACTGTGCCACCTAGCTGCTCCAATCCCCTTATTTTTATTCAAATGCCCCCCAATTTCACCCAAGGCTACTACCACCACCCCTTGGATAGTTCCAGCACCCCCAGCAGGCAGTATTGCCCACTTTGGGAATCTATGACTGGTCCAACCCAGACCTAAATGGGAATGCCCTCTACCATATCACTGACACAAAGTCCTCCAGTCACTGCATATTGGGGAACCTGTCTCACTTTTTAACAGTTCTAATTGTTGGGAAGTGTTTTCCTTAACTCAAACCTAAATCTACTTTTTCTACAATTCTGAATAATCCATGAGTCAGAAGCATTCATTGCACATCTGTCTCATACTCCTCATTTGTTAGGCTCTCCAGGGGATACAAAAGATGGATAGAGGAAGACCCCTACCCTCAAGGAACTCACCATCAGGAGGGAGAAACCTAACTTACAAACAATGAAATAAGGAGCACCATGATCGGGATCATCCAAAAGAGTCAATGTTTTCTAGCAGCTATGTGGCACAGTGGATAGAGTTCCAGGCCTGGAGTCAGGAAGACTCATTTTCCTGAGTTCAGATCTGGCCTCAGACTCAGCTGTGTGACCCTGGGCAAGTACATGTCACTTAATCCTGTTTGCCTCAGTTTCCACATCTGTCAAATGAGCTGAAGGAGGACATAGCAAACTACTTCAATGTGTTTGCCAAGAAAACCTAAATGGGATCATGAAGTCAGACATGACTGAGTAGATACACGCATACACACACACACACACACACACAGAGTAGAAGTAGTAGTAATAATGGTAGAAGTTGTGGTAGTAGTAATAGTAGTAGCAGCAGCAGCAATCTTAAAAATAAAAATGATAGCACTTATATAATACTTTGAACCTTGCAAAGTGATTTGCACATATTAACTCCTTTGCTCCTTATAACAACCTTGTGGAATAGGTACTACTAGAATCCCCATTTTATAAATAAAGAAACCAAGGCACAAAGAGTTTAAGTGATTTGCCCAGGAATCATACAGCTAGTAAGTATCTGAGGCAGGATTATGACTCATAAAGTCAGCTTTCCTGACTCCAAGTCCTACACTACAGTCACCCTACCACCTAGCCAGATGGCTTCAATATGCAATTATTACAGTGAATTTATCTTCTCAATCATGTGTTACTTAGCCCCATATTTTGAAAGGGTTTCTACTCAGAGGATCATAGACCTAGAGGGCATCTAGCTCAACTCCCTCATTTTTCAGATAAGAAAACCCAATGAGGTGAAGTGACCTCCCCAAGGTCATACAGGCAGCAAAGGCATGATTTGTTCTCAGACCCTCTGACTTTAAGACACTGCTCTTCCCTTAGCACCTGAAGCCTTTCTCTCTCCATTATCTATTGTCTGGGCAGTTCCAGACAGTCTGGAGGACAGGAATATAGTAGGGAAACCTTCTTACTCCTGTAATGAAAAGAACAATGAACCTAAGGTCAAGTGATCCACCAACTGGGCCCAACTTTGCTACTCCTTCGTTGTGTAACTTTAGAGAAGTTGCTTAATTTCTCTGTGATATCTGTCTTATCAGCTTCAGGGTGGTTAAGATGTGTTGATAAAAGGGAAAGCATTTTTGAAAATATAAAGCGTTATGCAAATGCAAGTTGCCATTCCAATTATTGTCCTGGGGCGATAATTGGCAATAAATGAATTGGGATGAAGATAAGAACTCTAGTAACATGTAAACTCCTGGAGGACAGGGGTTGTTTTGTTTTAGTCTCTGTAATTTCAGTATCTAGTAAACAGCCAATGCACCATAGGTGTCCGCTGAATTCAATTGAGGTAGGAATAAGGGATTCAGTGAGTCACATGTACTTGTACTGGACTGGAACTTACATTAAACTGTCCATTTCTATACTGAAAATTGAGTTTGTATCCACAATTCCCCTTTAAAATAAGGTTGGACATTTACTCTTTTCCAATTCCAATTCAATAAAACAAATATTTCTTACCATTTGTAACGTGCTCAGTGCTATGCTAGGCACATGTACGTTGTGAAGGGGTAGGGGAGAGCTATTTCTTTTATTGGCTCAATAATGGAGTGGCAGTTTCATCAGTAAAAAGGAGTTTTTGTTGTTGTTTGGTTGTATCTGACTTTTCATGATGCTTTTGGAGTTTTCTTGACAAAGATACTAGAGTGGTTTGCCATTTCCTTCTCTGGTTCATTTTACAGATAAAGAAACTGAGGCACATAGGGTCTACTGTGTCCAAGGGTGGATTTAAACTAATATTTTTCTGACTCCAAAACAAATGCTATATCCATTGTGTCACCTAGCTGCCCCCCAAAAGGGTTTACTGAGCAATAACTATGCCTACCATTGTACCACATACGATATCCCAATATTAAGTGTGTAAAGTTCTCTGACAACATCTCCTTTATCGTTGCTTACAACACAATTTTACGGAAACCATGTTTTAAGTTTGACCAATTTTCCATTAACCACAATAGCATAATATTATAATTGTACACACAATCCAAAATAGCAGCCTTTTCTCTAAGTTAGGATACGCTGAGTTGGGAATAGATAGACAAAGGCTAGGATGGAAAAGGGACTGTGACTATGCTGTCCCTGGAGAGTGAGCAGAGGGAATAAGGGGATCCTGCCAAATCCCCCGCCAAAATACTTTTTTTTTTGTATTTGCTTTCCGTTTAAACATACTCTGATCTAAAATACTCAGAACCTCTTTTACACACAGTGTACACACCAGCCTTGGAGCATGGCTCATGTGAAATCATCAGTTTGCAAAATGCTAAGGTAGGCATTTACATCCAGAGCAGCTGGCTTGCCTAAAAGTAGAAGTGTCTGTTTGGGGCAATGTCTCCTTCGCCCCCTCGTAAGTACCCCCCCAAATAAACCATTTATTTTTATTTCATTGGGACTTTTAAAATGATAACAGCTTTTTGTTGTATTTCTCCTTCGGATTATGTCCCAAGCCTGATTTCTGGAAAGAATCCATTTGGCTTTTTCAGAACCATGGAACCCCACAGAGCATCCAGTCTCTGTGGCTCAGCTTTCTTGTACCTACTTGGTCATAGTTTGGTTCTACTTTTTATATATTTATTTTTGTCTTTTTTAGAGGGGGGAAGGCAGGGCAATTGCAGTTAAATGACTTACCCACAGTCAGACAGTAAGTATTAAGCGTCTGAGGTTGGATTTGAACTCAGGTCCTCCTGACTCCAGGGCCAGTGCTTTATACATGATGCCACTTAGCTGCCCCTACTTTTTATTTCTGTCCACGAACATTTCCTGGATTCTGTGCTTCTATGGTCAGAAAGAAAACTCACTAGAAAAAAAAAAAAAGCTTCCTCCTAAGCAGTAACATTAGAATCTGCTCCAGTTCTCCCTGGGGTGTTCTTAAGAGTCAGCCAGTGAGACCCCAACAGGCCCCAATGGGAGGCTGTTAATGCTTCTACCTTCCCCGTTTAGACACACTGCTCATTACAGAGCAATCCAGTTGTAGGCACAGCCTCCAGCCTATTGGGAAACTACAACATTTTTGCCTGTTACAAATGAATGTTGTTTAGTTGTTTTAGGTGAATCTGACTCTCCATGACCCCTTTCTTTGGGAGGTGGGTTATTTCTTGGCAAAGACTCTGGAGTGGTTTTGCCATTTACTTCTCCAGCTCATTTTATAGATGAGGAAACTGAGGCAAACAGGGTTAAGTGACTTGTTAGGGTCACATAGCTAGTAAGTATCAAAGTCAGCATTTGAACTCAGGTCTTCCTGACTCCAGGCTTGGTACTCTATATCCCCTGTGCTACCTAGCTGCCTCAAGCATATATAGTCAAGCAAAACAAATTTCCATATTGGTCATGTATATGTGTGTAGATGTAGGTGTGTATTGAACATATGTGCATGTGCATATATACAAATAGGTCTCGATCTGCTCTGAGTCTATTACTTCTCAGTCTAGATGTGGGTAGCATGTTTCATTATGAGTCTTCTGGAATTGTGGTTGGTCATTGGGTTGATCAGAGTTCTAAAATCTTTATAGTATTGTAATGACTGTATTGTTCTCCTGGTTCTCCTCACTTCACTTCGCATTAGTTCATACAAGTCTTCCCCAGTTTCTCTGACATCAAACCCTTCATCATTGCTTATAGCAGCGGTTCTCAACCTGTGGGTTGCGACCCCTTTGGGGGTCGAACAACCCTTTCACAGGGGTCACCTAAGACCATTGAAAAACACATATTTCCGATGGTCTTCAGAACAAAGACGCTGATCTTCTATCCATCTCCAGGTGGGTCCACCCACATGCAGATATGCCCACATAAGAGTATTTAAGGGTCCCAGCATTAGGAAAGTTGAGAAACGCTGGCTTATAGAGCAATAGTAGGGAAATCACATTTTAAATATGACTAACTCTCAATTAACCACACTAGCCTGATTTAATAATTATACACGTAATTTGAAATAACAGCCTCTCTTATTTCATAGTTAGGCTTTGGAATATGTCTTTCCTGCACCTCTCATTTGCATTCATTCCACTCACTCAATATCCTTGTTTTCATACCTGTCCTTTGGCACCCCCACACCCACCTTGGATTGTAAGCACTAGGAGAGAGCAGATTTTGATCTACCTTTGATATCCCCACTATCCTGTACATAGTAGGTGCTAAAGAAATGAGTCTTTTCCTGCCAACTGAACTGGTGTATCCAGTGTGATTGGAATTCATTTCAATCAAACATTGACACCACACTGAGGTTTGTCTTGGGAGGAAACGGGAAACTTCTGCCCATTTTTATTTCCTATTTCCTATCCCATTGATAGAAATAGGTAGCACTACTTCTCAGAAAGGTACAAAGTACTAGTCCAGCATAGAGTTCATATGCCACTACTGTTAATACCTTCCCTGAACTGCCTAGATAGACACTCCAGCTGGTTCAAGGAACTCTGAACTATAGAGGGAAACTGACCTCTGTAGCACATGGCCCATAGGGTAACCAAACTAAGACAAAATCAGCATCCTCCCTCATGGGAAAACATGGAAACATGGCATGCCAACAGGCATGATTACAACAGTTTAAACCAAGAGGTAAGGGAGTGGCTAGATAGTGCAGTAAATAGAGCATCGACCCTGGAGTCAGGGGGACCTGAGTTCAAATCCGGCCTCAGACACTTAACTCTTACTAGCTGTGTGACCTTGGGTAAGTCACTTAACCCCAATTGCCTGGCCTTCCCCCCTTACAAAAAAAAACAAAACCAAGAGGTAAGAATGGAAAAGGAAATTTTCTTGGCCTCCTCCATGTCATGATTTCTAAAGAAAATCTCCTACATTCCAATAGACTGAGAAATGAAGATTCTTATAAAGTCACTAGCTCAGGGGAAAGGATGCAGATAGATTAATAGAATGGGAATTTTTTAAGATTCAAAGGATCATAGAATACAGAGCTAAAAGTGACTTTAGAGTTTATCTAGTCCACTGGTGCCAAACTGTAACGGAAATGGTGCCACTGCTCTGTACAGGGTTGCATATTGACTTCATTTTTAAATGTATATATTTTATCTTATTTGTATAAATGTATATATTTCGTTGTATTGTATTTTTATTGATTTCATTAACTATTTCCCAATTACATTTTAATCTGGTCCCCTCCTCTCACATCTCTAATTATTTGGGAGTACTGTGGATGGATAACTTCTGGTCTATTCCAACCCTCTCATTTTACAGATAAAGAAACTGAGGCCAAAGGGAGGCTAAATGACTGGCACTAGGTAATAAACAGAAGATCCAGGATTTGAACTCAAGTCCACTAACTCCAAATGATCATCTGGCCTCTGCTTGAACACTGCCAGTAATTCACTGATTTTGTGGTCAACTACAGTTACTAAAAACCTTTTTTGCAAGAATCATGATCTAGTCTTATCTCCTACATCCTCTACTTCTAAAGTTAGCATTTTAAAGAAATACAGGATTTGCCTTTTATATCTATTAAATTTCATTTTTGGCCATGTCCCAAATCCATGATCCAAATTAAAACACAAATGGCCCCATGGCCTGTTCAGCTCCACTCCATCATGGAGGGGGAGGCAGAAAAGACATTGAGTGCCAAGAATCAGTTTTAGACATTCTCTAAACATTAACGTAACTCTTGGTCATCTAAATGTGAGCTATTCTTTTAATGACCAATGAGTCAACATGCTAGTGGAAAAACTGAATCATTTCAATATTTACATTCTTTTCTTTTATAAATAAACCCAAAATATATAAGGAAGATGCAGCCAAATGGGAGGATGACTCCCAGGATCTCTTTAATGAGGGAAATAAAGAATTGGTGCAGCTGATTAAAAAGCTACATCCCATCACAAAGACAGCCTTGAACCTGGATATAAGAAGACCTGACTCTAAATCCCATCTCTGACACTTACTAGCTATGTGGTCATGAGCACTCATAAGCCTCAGTTTCCTCATATGTTAAAAAAGTACCTAATATTTACCTCACAGGGCTTTAATAGGCTCAAATGAGGTAAAACACTCAAATGAGGTAATAGAACTCTAATATAAAGGTATCACCATAACAAGGGGGCCCAAAGGACCTAGAAACTCCTTCAGCTAGCAAACACTTGATCTCCTTGTGAAGTAGAGATGTCAGTTAAGAATTTATTAAATTCTCCCCAATAGATAAATAGTGAAAGGATATGAACAAATTTCTCAAAAGAAGAACTGCAAAGTATTCACAATCACATTAAAAGCTACTCCAAATCACTAACTATAAGAGATATGCAAATCAAAACAACCCTGAGGTTTCATCTCACCCATTGCAAGTTGGCAAAAACAACAATGAAAAGGCAACAGTCAATGTTGGAAGGGGTGTGGGAAGATCAGTACACTAAATACAATGTTGGTGGAGTTGTGAAATGATACGATCATTTTGGAAAGTAATTTGGAATTGTGTAAATAAGGTGATCAAAATGTCCATGCTTTTTGAGCCAGACACTGTGATGCTGGACTTACCCCTCAAGGAAGCCATTGATAAGAAAAAAGTCCCCATGTAAACCCAAAATATTTAAAGCAGCACTTGTCATAGCCAAGAACTGGAAACAAAGTGGATGCCATCAATTGGGGAATAGCTAAACAAATTGTGGTATGTGAATGTAATGGAATATTCTTGCGCTGTGAGAAAGGATGTGTGTGATAAATACTTGGAAGCGTGGAGAGATCTATATGAACTGATACAGAGTAAAGCACACAAAACCAAGACATCAACATACAAAGTAACTACAACAAGGTAAATGGTAAGAATGACATACCAAAAAAATCAGAAGTAAATGTAACAAGATCATAAAGATCAAGTGAGATTCAAATGAAGAGATATGAGGAGATACTCTCATCTACTTCTTTGTGGAGGCAGGAGGTTCACAGGTATTACACATTGTACATGTTTTTGGACTTTCTCAATGTATTCATCAATTGTGCTGATTTTTTTCCCCTCTCAACTATTGGTCATGTGAGATGGCACTCAGGGATGAGACAGGGAAGGGATACATGGAGATATTCTGACGATATAAGAAAGAGGAAACTTCTTTTTGTAGATGATGTGCTAATTGCATGAAGTCCCAGAACACTGAAGAGCCTACTAAATGAGTCCCATAATAATTTAAAAGAGTTCAGTCTAACTATCCACACAAGAAAAACTATGTGGATGAAGTCTCTTGTTCCTTCTATGACATGCAGTTAGAACGACAACCCATAAAGACAGCTCATTAGTGCATATACCTAGGACAGACACTGCATTTAGTCGATGAACAGGGCTCATACATGAATAGGAGAAGAAAAGCAGAGAGGATCATACTGGGGGAAGTGTGCAGGGTTTGGGTTTTTTTAATTTAAATAATAATATTTTGTTTTCCCCAATTACAGGTAAAAACTATTTTAAGCATTCATTTTTTAAAATTTAAGTTCCAAATTCTCTCCTTTCCTCCCTTCCCTTCTCTATCCCTGAGAAGGTAAGCAATTTGACATGGGTTATACATGTTCGTGCAGTGTTTTTAATGAACCCAAGGTTCTCTTTGAAACAAAGGGAGATCTCTTTAAAAATCAATTAATTTAAAACCAGTCAGACTATGAACTCCTTGAGGACAGGGGCTATCTTTTGCCTTCCTTTGTATCCCCAGTGCTTAACACAGTTCTTAGCATGTGGTAAGCATTTAATAAATGTTTATTGGCTGACTGACTACCTGAATATTCTTCCACTCATGCTATATGACTGTGAAATATGGAAAAATGAAATCTCTAAAGAATCAAAATTATAGGCCACCTAAATGGTAATTTAGAGACATGTTGTGGGGCTTAATGGGTTAGAACATATTACCAACAAAGAATTGCACCACAGAAACACCATAAAAGATACTATCAAAGAGAATTTAGTCCAGAAAAGGATGTGGGCCAGTCATGTATCAAGGGAAGAATGGAAAGCCAATAAGTTTCATTGGTATCCACATAATATCAAAAGACCTGGGGACCTTCCTGTAAAGCCAATCAGCAGTAGATTCCTGAGAGAATGCTAGTATGAACAACTTTTAAGATTCGGATTACACAGTATTAGTGAACACTCTGTTTATTCCATTACAAATTGAGATTCAGTACAATGTTCACAGTATCAACAATTCACAATATTATATACAATATTTAGAACAAGGAAAGTACAG
>JAQQSW010011460.1:0-12751 GCA_028646575.1 Pseudocheirus occidentalis
CTCTACCCTGTCCCTGTCCCTTTACAGAAGTGTGTGCTTCCAGCAACCCTCCCCCCCACTCTGTCCTCCCCTCCATTATCCCATCTCTCATCCCCATACCCCCCCACCCTCCTGTGTGGCAAGATACCCAGTTTAGAGTTTATGTCATTCCTTCCCTAAGCCAAATTCAATGAGAGTAAGGTTGACCCTTTCCCTTTTGCCTTCCTGTTCTTCTCCGCCTTGTAACAGTTATCTCTTGCCTCTTCTGTATGGGATGATTCTATCTCTCCCTGTCTCCTCTCATTCTAATCCTCTTCCACCTCAGAATTTCACCTTATAAAGTATCATCCCTTCCTATTCAAATGATCTTGCGCCTTCTATGTACACATATATACACATACTCAGACATGTATTCATACGTGTATATATATTATATATATGTATATATACCCTCCTATATAGACATATGTGTATGTATACGTATATATACATTTGTATTCCTTTCACCGATCCTCATACTGAGAAAAGTTTCATAAGTTACAATTATCGTTTTTCCATGTTGGCATTTAAATAGTTCAACTTTGATAAGTTCCTTATGATTTCTTTTCCATGTTTACCTTCTCATGCTTCTTGTATTTGAGTGTCAAATTTTCTTTTTCAGTTCTGGTTTTTTCAGCAAGAATGCTTGAAAGTCCTCCACCTCATTAAATGACCATATTTTCCCCTGGAACATAATACTCAGTTTTGCTGGGTAGGTGATTCTTGGTTTTAAACTTAGCTCCCTTGCTCTCCAGAATATTGTATTCCAGGCCCTTCTATCCCTTAATGTGGAAGCTGCTAGATCCTGGGTTATCCTAATTGTGTTTCCACAGTATTCAAATTGTTTCTTCTTGGCAGCTGTCCAAAATCGCTGAGGTTTTCACAGCTGCTAGAGCTATCAGGAGGCTGCTGCAGCCCCCACCAGCTTTGGCTCACTGAAAATGCACCCCCAGGACCACCACCCAAGACCACAATGCTGATCCAGGCAGCTTAAGTCAAGAACACTTAGCCTCTAAATGATCACTTGGCCCCCCTGCAGTCTGCAGGCTGGGAACTTCTGAAGCAGCCATGTGGAGGTGGCTGCAGGGCTGCCACTTCTGCTGCTTCCTTGCCCTGGAGGCAGTTTGGCCAGATGCTCTTCCCCAAATTTACCTGAGTTCCACTAACCTTTCACTTAGACCTTATTTCTTATGGCTTGATAATTCTGGAAATCACCATGACTGCCACTGATCCACTCTCCTGAAGGTTCCAGCTGAAGCTTGTCCTTCTGGCCCCAGGGCCAAGCTGTGGTTTCAAGCTGGTCTGGTGTTGGGCTCCCAGCATGCTGTGATGAGCCATTCCTGTCCTGCCTGCCAAACTGGCTTCAGTGGGAGGAGATGTGTTTTTCTGTAATTTTGTGAGTTCTGGAGCCCTAAAATTTGTTTAGAGTCATATTTTATAGGTATTTGAGGTGGTCATGTGGGAGCTACATAGTTTTCCTGCTTCTACACTGCCATCTTGGCTCTGTCCCCCGAATTTTTTTTAATATCTGAGGAAAAATAATAAAAATGTATTTTGGAAACTTTAGAAATTGTCCAAAGGTTCGATTCCATGATTTTGCTGATAAAATAATTTCTTATTATGAAATTATAGGTTTAGTGAGCCACTATGATGTGGAGGTTTGAATAAGGGGTGCTAAGGGAGGACTCGCAGGAGGGTGTGAGTCACACTTTGGTGTAAGGTCCTGCCATGCTTTTTTTCAGAGCTGCCCTTCCACCTTTGGTGTCCACCTTCACTCAACTCAAGGAAACGTGTATAGCAGCCATACCCCAGTAAAACCATATCAGCAGGTGGGCCAAAGCAGGTTGAGGGTAACTGATAGACCTCAGAATTGTCAATTAATTAGGGGGAATATCTATTCCAAGCATGTGAAGAATTCTCCAAGAGGAATGGATGGATGAGAACAATGAGAACCATGAAAGTGGCTGAAGCAGGAGTTGTGCAGCTCTTTGAGCTCGGTCAGATATTAAAAATGCCAAAGTCATCCATGGCATCTCAAGCTATAACCAGTTCAGCCACTGAATATCAATGATGCTGGAAAAGAAAGCAAGGCTGGGGACTTTGTGTAACTCTGCTGACTTAAATCTAATTCACAAGTCAAGATATCGTCCGTTACATTGTGATGTCATTGTTCCTCTGAAAATGAAGGATGAACAAGAAGATATGTAGCTAGGAAGAACTGAATTCAAATCTTACCTGAGAAACTTAATAACTTTATGATCCTGGGCAAATCATTCAGCCTTTCTCAGGCTCAGTTTCCTCATGTGTGAAAGGGGGGTAATAATAGCACCTTCCTCAAAGAGTTACTGTGAGGATCAAAAGAAATGAAATAAATGCTAGATATTGTTATTACAATTACAATTGAAAGGAACCTCAGAGGTTATCTAGTCCAACCTAATTTTACAGTTAAGGTACCTGAGGCTCCAAAAGGTTAAATGATTCATTGAGCATCACACAGGTAGTACATTTGAGTTGCTGCAGATGCTAGCACACTGTTCTGGCTCATCTTCATATCATGTCCTTTGATTCTAGTCTAAGCCTCCTGTACAACACTGAATTCCCACCTGGAGGTTCTGGGTTCCTAACAAGCAAGAGTTCCTAAGCATCCTCCCTCCCAGCTCTTCCCCTGTCCACTTTCTAACTGTAGATACAGTGATCAGATCAACATTCATTTCTGCAAAGATCATGTCAATCTATTGCTATATGATTCAACTCATCATTTTTGTGTTTTTCTAGGCCCAAACATAGCTAGCTCTCTGCTTACTTACCATCCCAGTAAGTGTGTTGTCTTCCCCAATCTGGAATGGAAGCTCCTTAAAGGTAGGAACTCTCTGACTTTCTGTATGTTTTCCACACACTTTCTTCTCGGCTCTCCACCCCTCCCAGAAATCACATGGTGACTGGTGAATAGTCAGCATAGTCAGCACTTAGCAAATGCTTCTGATTTATTTTTCATTTAGTTTACAAAGTTAAGATTTTGACACTTGTCCTCTGTCCTTGTCCACTGACTCCCAATCCAGCATTCTCAAGTAGAATTAAGTGTAAAATAAGTATATACCCTTTGTTTTTCATTTTTATTTTGCTCCATGCCCCTACTTCTACTACAAATATAGGAATAAGAAATACTCAAGATTACTTTCCTTACTATATCCATCATTTCCTGCAACACAGTAATATTCCATTACATTCATAAATTACAATTTGTTCAGCCATTCCCCAATTGGTTGGCATCTACTTTGTTTCCAATTCTTTGCTATCACAAAAAATACTGTTATAAAATTTTTGATATAGATAGGAATTTTCTTCTTATCAATGGCTTTCTTGGGGGTTTTACCTCAGTAACAAAATCTGTGGTTCAAAGGGCATGGAAATTTTAGCTGCTTTATTTGCATAATTTCAAATTGCTTTCTGGAATGATCCTATTAATTCATGGCCTTATCAATAATGCATTAGTGTTCCTGTCCTTCCACAACCCCTCTTCAAGTGAGTATTCTCATCCTTTGTCATCTCTGCCAAATTGCAGAGTGTGAGGTGAAACCTCAGGGTTGTTTTAATTTGCATTTCTTTTATTGTTAGTGATTTGAAGCATTCTTTTATAAATCAATAGTTTATATATATATTTTTCTTTTGAGAAGAGTTTGTTCCTATCTTTTGACCTATTTGATCTGCTGGGGAATGACTTTTAGTTATATATTTGTTAGTTCTCCATATATCTTGGATGTCAAACCCTCATTCAAAATATTTAATAAAAAGACTTTTTTCTCCAGTGAACTGCTATTCTTCTCATGCCAATTCTAATACTTCTTTTATGAAAAAAGTTCAATACTGTGTAACCAAAATTAATTCTTTTTTAATCATTTTGGAATTGCTCCTATCCTTTGCTTTAGAATTCATTTCCTGCACATGGCTATGTAAGGTATACAATCTGCTTCTTTTCTAATTTTTTAATGGTAATATTCCAAAATATTCAAATCAACAAGGATTTATTAAATACCTGTTAAATACCAGGCAATGCACTAAGTGCCTTTCAGGTCACATATCCTTCTTGAATTTGTTGAAAATATGGTATAAATGGTTTATCTAGACCTAAATCTTCCAGGACTTCATTTCAATCTTCCCAGTAATCCTTGTCTTTCCTAAGGTATTAAAAAATAATTCTTGTTCTTTCTTAAGTAATTAGTGTTTCTAGGTTAATGGAACACAGGGTTATTGAGGTCCATTACTTGTATTTCTCCCTTGTCCAGTCTGTTCCATTGATCTACTTTTCTCTTTTTAAACTAGTAACAAATGGTTTTGTTGACTGTTGGTTCATAATATGGTTTAAGGTCTAGAAATAAGATTTCCCTTCAAGTAATACTTTTCTCATTATTTCCCTTGATGTTCTATTTTTTCCTTCAAATAAAGTTTATGATTATTTTTATTGAGTCCTGTACAGTACTCCTTTGGTATTTTGATTGCTATAACATTGAGCCCATAAATTAACTTTGCTTGTTCATTCAACTATTTAAGTTGTTCTTTCTTTATTTAAGGTTCACTTTGGAATTGAATCTTGACAAGTATTAAGTATGCTTTGGTAGACTGCCTAAAATATTTTATGTGTTTTGTAGTTATTTTGAATGACATTTCTTTTTACATATAGACATGTTGATTTTTGTGGGGTTTTTTTGGAGCCTGTAACTCAGTTGAAGTTATTATCTCAATTAGTTGGCCACAGTCATTTTAGTTTTTGATATGTAGAATGTATATTTTCATATGCCTGAAGTTTTTAAAAGTATTTTATGACTGCTGTGGAGAAACAATTGCTACTCAGGACCTATGATCTTGGAGTATGTTACCTGTTGTCTATTGCAAATATTTCCTTTCTGACTGTTGGTACTGCATGTTTGTGATCTGTTTCAGTGATGTTAAGTGTTAAGTTATTTGCCCATACTTAAAGTTGGCATCCTATCTTCCCTACCCCTCCCTAATTTTTTTCCAGTCAAAGTATCACTTCTGGACTTCAATCAATCAGTAAACCAAAAGCATTTACTAAATGGTTGCTGTGTGCCTGGAACAAAAGGTAAAGGAACATTACTTTCAGCAAATAAGAAGAAATTTAATTGAAATTGGAAGCCAAAATTAAAAACAAAACTTTTTACCATAGCCAAGGACTCATATCTAAACTATATCTTTCTTCCTGCGGTTTTCTTTGTTCATAGTATTATTTTTATATTGATAACAGACTAACGTTGGTTAAAATACATTAACATGGTGTTCAAAGAATAATAATCTGTGTGACCTCAGGCAAGTCACTCAACCCAACTGCATTTTTTTTTCTTTTGTAACATGCAGGGAGGAGTGTTGTCAGGCTCAAATAAGATAATGGATATAAAGTACTTTGCAAACCTTAAAGAACTATATTAATGTCAGTTATCATCATCCTCATCTTCATCATACTATTGCTATTATTCCTACCATTATCCTACACTTCATGCTCTGAGCCTTCTACTGCATTTCTGTGGAGTTCAAGCAATGCTTATTGAGCAGTATAGGGATACACCAGTAAATGTTTAACAACCTGGCTGGTGGAGGGAGTTGATGTATGCATCTACTTTTAAAGTTTAATCTGCATTATTAACATTTTCTTAAGTCTTCTAGGCATTCAACAAAACAATAAATTAAGATTTGATCTATTGGCTATTGCCAGATAAATTCACATGCTGAAAATTTAACAATTGGCTTAAGCTGGTTAAAGCTAACTCCTACACACTTTGGGCCCAGGATCCAGATTAGGGGTCAACAAACTACCATGTGTTACGGTTTTTTAATCGGGTGAGGGTTATCTTTTTGGGTCAGGAAGTATAGGTCTCACCTATACCCACCTCAACAGGCCTCGGGTGTCCCCGGCTCCCATTTACTCCGGGAGAAACAGCTACACAGAAAACTCAGGACACAGGACTTGCTTCTAGCTTTTAATGAGAGTACATTCTCTATGCCAGGTGCGGCTGGAACTCTCTCTGCCTCCTGGGTAGCCTGTATTTAAGTCCTTTCTCCAGGGCCCCTTAGGGTCCCTACCGTGGCTACGCCATCACCACAGCAAGCCAATCGTGCATCACCCCAAAGGTGGAGAGATACTTTTCTCCGACATGCACAATCCTGCATATTGCAAACAGGTGCAATCTTCTCATTCCATCCCCAAGTGATCACGTGCACTCCTGTCAGCTGAGGATCGGTTCAACCCATCACATCTCACGTGAAGTATCAACGACCCACTTTAGGAGTCTCCACCCCATGTGAGGTATCAGAGACCTAACAACCATGCAAAAATCTACCTTAGCTCACAGTCTGTACAGTAGGTGGAAGGGCCAGATATGATCCAAGGGCCCTAATTTGCAGAGTCATGGTCTAGGCAAATCATAAATCTGCTTCTAGCTCAAAATTTATGAACCTATCAAGCAGTGTGAAGAAAATAACATTGATTTTCTGAAAGACTGCAGGAAAAGTGAAACAATAGCCAAGAGTTTCCTGCCTGATACTTCCTCAGGAAAAGCCCTCTTCAAAATGTGAGAGAGGGTTCATGCTGTTCTCTGAAAGTCAGTTAAATTCTTCCTTTTATTAGCCTCTGGGAGGTGGGAATTGGGGTTCCCCTTGGGAAACACTGCCCATTGTGGTTTCAACTGTCAACCTGGAAGATAAGGACTGAAGTTCATTAGTTCAACTTTTAATTCAGCTCCTTTCTTCCTCTTCTTCTTCTTCCTCCTGCTCCTGCTGAATTCTTCTTCTTCTTCTTCTTCTTCTTCTTCTTCTTCTTCTTCTTCTTCTTCTTCTTCTTCTTCTTCTTCTTCTCCTTCTTCTTCACCTTCGCCTTCTTCTTCACCTTTGCCTTCTTCTTCAACTTTGCCTTCTCCTTCTCCTCTTCCTCCGCCTCCTCCTTCCAGTTTTGTGTTTGGTGACTTGTCATCTTACTCTATGGTTTATGTATTTGAAAATCGATTGCCAGTTCCTCAGTCTTTTATTTTGGATAAATATTTCTTAATTTAATATTTACTTCCAGGGGTCTTTTTAAAAAATGTATGTTATTTGGTCTTAAATTGGCATGTCCATATTAAGTTGGTTCCATCCAAGAGGCTTAAACATGTTTATTAATATGCTGGGTAATACATTTTGTTGCTTAAAATAAACCAACAAAAGAAAAAAAAGAATCTTCTTATTGTTGACATTGCTATCCTGTGATACATTATAAACTCTGTGTCTTCAGAAAAAAAAAAGATGCTGTCCAAAGTAAAAGAAGATCCAGGAGATTTGTTATCAATGAGTCCATTGAAAACTGGTATGAATCTCATTAAGACACTTGTTTTTAAAATATTGGGGATGTTTTGGAAATTTTAATTGGGATAACAGATTAAGAAAATTTGGCCTAAGAACTCAAGTTTGTTACAAACCCCCCATGCCCCCTGGAAAGTCCCCCCCCCAAAACCAAAACCCATAACTTATATTCCTTATGCTATAGTGCCCCAAGGAAAGTCTCTAATTTGAATAAACAAAAGAAAAAATGTTTTGAAATAAGAAGGGGAAAATGTTACCACTCTAAAGCACATAGTTAAATTCAAGGGGAATAAAAAGGGAAATAATAATATTATTTGGTGACCATTTCTGATATTAATCTTTTACTCTCTTTAGTGTGTTTGGTGAGAAGGTTCACTAATGTCTGACTTGCTGTGTGTAAGAGAATTCTGTGTCTTTACCATAGTCCCTTTGTATGGTTGGCAGACACAAAATAAGGGCAAGAATGAGTCCAGGAATGTAGCTATATAAGAAGAAGGTAATGCCTTTGCCTCTTCAGTTTGGTGTATATTTCGGTACCTTTTTCTTTCCCTCATTATTTGCATGGGAGACAAAAAGAATTTTGGGGTTGAAAAATGGAAGCGTCTTGTGTCTAAAGGATCCTTGGAAGTTTGTTAGAAGGGCAGCTTCTAAAAAAGCAGTTTAACAATCTATCATTATACAGGGAGTGTAACATGTGCACACATACATATATACATATATATATATATATAATATAAAATAAAATTATATTAACACATTTTTCTCATTCAGAATAATTTCTTTTTTCCTAAAAAATAAAAATCAGAAGCCTTTCTTGAAGCCCTAGAACAAAAGAAATATTAGGTTGGTTTTTTTTTAGCAATCTTTTATGTCATTGGCCAGTACCAATGAAACCTGCCAAAACATATATAATGTATGCATATATGCATAAATGCGCACGTGTGTATATATGTTTATATGTATGTGTGTACACATGTATGTATAGGTATGTGTGTATACACATATACACACACACACACACACACACACATATATATATAT
Source organism: Pseudocheirus occidentalis (assembly GCA_028646575.1). Classification (NCBI taxonomy): domain Eukaryota; kingdom Metazoa; phylum Chordata; class Mammalia; order Diprotodontia; family Pseudocheiridae; genus Pseudocheirus; species Pseudocheirus occidentalis. Next base: position 8,404 of record JAQQSW010011460.1, read on the forward strand.
ATATATATGTAAAGTTTGTAGACACTATGCAACTAGGACTGTTTGGTTTTTCCAAAGGACTTGGAACTTGGGGTAAGGAATCTTCTTGTGATGGAGAGTAGTTTTTAGGGGAGGCAAAATTGCTACAGGTTTTTTTTAACCTATTCAAATGTCTGGATGTGCTTGGGCTTTGTCTTTCTCAAAGAGCAGCATCTTAAGCCCTAGAATTTTAGGTAAAAAAATGTGGGAAGACTTCAACTGTAGAAGGTAGCAGGAAGCAGAGAAATGCTCCACAATTTCATGCCCTGTGGAACTATTCTGGAAAAGGAGTAGAAGTGACCAGGGAACCAGTGGAATATCAGCAATCATGGTCACATAAAATTATAGGGAGCAATGCTGAGTGGATATTCTATTTTCCTCCTCAAATATCAGATGGAAACTACATGCTATCAGAAACTACATGCCACACATGACCTCAGGTAAGTGTGATAGGTAATAACATTAGAAAACATTGGTTATCATGTAGTATCAGAGGAATGGGCTGCTAGACATGTGTGTACTCTGATCACACATAATCTATATGTGTGTCCTATTCCATGCACATTCCCTGTGTTTTTCCACTCTCCCAAGTAATAGTACATGCATATGTAGGAAAGAATGCATCAGGTATATAATAATAATGATGATGATGACCATTTATATATTATTATATAATATACCATTACTATGTGTCAGGCTTTGTGCTAAGTGCTTTACAAATATTATCTAATTTATATCTATGCTTTTTCACTAAAAATACCTCTGGCTGACTAGTAAACACATTGATGGGGGCTCATGAACTAGGGTGTTGAATTGATTCAAGTTCATGGAGAATCTTTACTGTGGGATAGTCTTATCTGGAGATCTCATATGCAAATTGGAAGATACTCCTAGGTATTATTCCTTGGACAAAAGGGTTTCAGGAGTATAATCTTTCTAGATTATATTTTCCCTAAAGATTTCTTGACAAAAACAATACTGAAAAGAATTTTCTTCTAGCTGTGGGGTTGTTTATCTTTAGTGGGGAGAAGAAAATACTTTCTTTTTTATTCTTACTTAATTTTTAAAATTTTAAGCTTAAATACAAAATAAGAAAAAGAAACAAATTTAAATACTAAAACTTAAATGCAAAATAGGAAAAGAAAAAACATTTCCATGTACACAGCAGAACATAAGAGAGGATCCAAATAAAAAGCAATAAATTTCCATTTTAAGAAAACCTATAAAATAAATACTATACATTGTGTTCGGAGCTGCCCATTTGTAATGTCAAGGGAAGAAGTAGTTAATAACTTGTTTCAGCTATTTAGTTATTTAGCATCTTGTTTCAGTTCAAGTTTTTGCCCATGATCACATCAAGTCTTTTGTTAAGAAACAGAACTTGTGAACCCTTGTTGCTGATGCAACAGGAAGGGGTGGAACAGGGAGGAGCTTAATGACCATATATATGGAGAAGCCCAGACTCAGAGCAGAAACTGGGAGGAAGCATGGGTGTGGTGTTGGTACTTTGTCTGTCTGTTTTGATGTTACATTGTCAGATTTATGGCTCATAGAGGATGTTGCTTTTGTTACATGAGGCCTGGGATCTTACTGCTGGTTCAGAAGCCTTGAAAGAGGATTTTCTTGTTGTAAGTTTACAGAAGTCCTAGAGGAGGGTCTTACTCACGTTTTCAGAGGTCCTGGGACTATACTGATGATATGTGTTGATTCCTCAGACTTTTTTGGTGGGTCTGTGTTGATTTTGCATGCAGATAGTGAATTGATGACGGTACCAGCAATTTACGAATGTTATTGTGGCTTTGTTAAGCTTTGTCTTCCCAGGAACAGAAACTGTGAAGAACTTGAGGTGGATTGGAAACTGTGAGCTTCAACATGGAACAGGAACTGGACAAGGAGCTGAACGAGTAGTTGGGAGCTACCTGCGTGACAGTTGGGTGAATTCAGGAAGGAGCTGGATCCGTGGAAGAGGAACCATGGAATCTGAGAGCCAGCCTTGAGTCAAGATGAAAAGACCTCTCCTCGGGTATGTAATACAAACTGAGAAGATCATGATTTACAATGGCCTAGGGGTGGGAGGACTTTGTACTCTGTATCCTATATCTCTTCAGGATCATTGAATTAAAGATGATTGAAAACTAATCTCCAGTTAAGAAAAAAGAAGAGATTAAGACAATGTGTCCTAGGGGTGGAGAACTTCAACCTTTGTACTTTGTGTTCATTAAGGAGGCTTGCCTCCTTAAGGATAATTGAGTTAAGTTCTTACTGAATTATATCTTTTGCTTAAAACTATGTAACCACTTTGGTGAATACTATGTAGCCATTTTAGTGATAACTTGTAATGTCATAACATTGTGAATGCTATACTTTGGTTTCTGTCAATGTTTTGCTCTAATTCACTGGTGCATAAATAGAGAGTTCACTATACCATGTAATCAGAACCTTGAAGCTGTTCACAGCAGCAGTCGTCTGGAAAGCTGCCTGTGCTTGGCTATACACCATCTTTTCTTTACTTCCTTGATGGTTTTGTTTTGTTTTCTGCTGTTCACTTTTAACTTTGTTCTTTTTGCTCCCTTCCCTCACCCTCCCTGCAAGGCTACAATTAAGCCCAGATATATTTGCATGTGTTTATATACACATACATATATACACACATACATATTCATAAATATACAAATATACACACGTATATGCAAACACACAGATATACATATATACACTTATATACATATACATATACACAGATATCTATAATAATACACATATATATAAGAAAACATTTGAAAGGATATTAACTCTTACATTACTTGCAAGATGGGAGGAGATGAAATATATTGCAGTAGAAGTTGAAAGATGAAGTCTGTATTTTAAAAACTGTGCATGACTTAAACTTTCTGTAGCCTTAACTTCTTGACTTGTTTTGATTCACAGGCAGGCAGACAGGCTGAAATGAAGAAGTTCCCAAAACAGCCTGTTCAAGCATCTGGTATTCACTGGAGACTGCTATTTTTCACATACAAATGTACAGAGACAGGTTAGTCATGCTCATTGTGTACTTTTATAATGGGGAACCACTGCTAACAAGAAACCTAGAACACCATCCAGAACACATGTTCATAATTATGGGTATTTAGCTGGGTAAATTAAAGGCAATTATGTAAATTGCTCAATGCAGAGAGAACATACAGAACCAAGCCTTTTGAATCTATAATCAATGCTTTAAAGTCACACCATACTTTTTTGGGAGGTGGGATGGGGAGGTAGTGAGGGTGGGGCTGATAGAAGTCTAATGTTTTCTTTTGGTATAATATCTCAGACCACAGGAATATCCACAGTGTTTGCCTGTGAGAGTATGGAACTATCTCCTTCCAATGTATTATAATGAAAAAGATGAGATCTTTTAGACAATTCCATAAGATAACAACTTGCAAAATAGGATAAGGTGAGGTAGACTGAGGCAGAAATTGAAAGATAAAGGTTTCATTTTTAAAATTATGCATGATTTTAACAATTTGCAGACTTCTTGACGACTTGATTTGAAAGCAGGCTGGCAGGCTGAAGACAGTGAAAGATCATTTTGTTCCTATCCTTATTCATTTGTCAATATTTTTGGTAAATATTGACAAATGTCAAGGCATCTAGTTCTCAGAAAAGACATATACACACACAGCAGAGAGGAGAGAGACAGAGAGACTTAGAGACCAACAGACCAAGAGAGACAGAGAGACAGAGACAGAGATAGAGAGACAGAGACAGTCAGAGACAGAGAGTGACAGAGAGAGACAGAGAGATAACTACAACTCACTATAATCTGAATGCAAATGATGTTTCTTGAGTACCACTCAAAATAGTTCTACATCCTCCCTATCCTCCATCCTCCTCCTTCCACCCCCATGTTCACAAAGTTACATTTACATTAACCACAAAGAGAGATATGATTCTTCATTTCTTACCTGGCTATCCTTCTTTGGAATCTTCCATCGTACCACCAAGAACATCATCATTAGGGACCTCATTATCCTGCAAGATTGAGTCAGTTTTGGCATTCATATATTGTTGTTACCCTTTGCCACTGTGACTGGGGGATGGAGTGATAAGTTGTTCCCCAAATCTCCATTTAAAAGTGAAGCCTAGGCCAGCTATCTGTTAATTTCTTAACTTGCTATACTCCTTTGGAGTATATCTCCATCACATCACTGTAATGGTAATTAATTTGTTTGATCAGATGTTAAGTAGATCCTAGTAACCTAGTGTTAAGTATAGAACTCTGTCCATTGGTGTGAATTCCCAGAACTCTGTCCATTGGTGAAAAGGTGTGAATTCCCCTGTGACT
>JAQQSW010011461.1:0-12751 GCA_028646575.1 Pseudocheirus occidentalis
CCTCCTCCTCCTTCTCCTCCTCCTCCTCCACCTCCTCCTCCTTCGCCTCCACCTCCTCCTCCTTCTCCTCCTCCTCCTCCTCCTCCTCCTCCTCCTCCTTTTTTTCCTCCTCCTCCTACTTGGCCACCTTGGGAGTCTGACCCCTCACTTTTCCAGCTTGGGCCAGAGAGCCATGGAGTCTACCTCCCAGCATCTGGCCAGCCACTTCCAGGGTGGACAGGGGCTCCACCCTGCACTTTCCCAAGATGGCTTCATCCTCCAGTGGGGAGCCCCCAGAAGCAGGACCTGGTCCTCGCGTGCGATGCCCTTCAGGGATGCCATATGGGCCTTGATTTGGGTGACAGTCTCCCACCTGGTCACCTCAAGGGTGTACAGAGCCTGTGCATGGACAAACAGCTGCATGGTGGCCACCTGGACACACTAGCCCTGCTTCCACCACAGCGAAGATAGAGATCAGCTTTAATCAGTTTAATCAAATAGTTAGTGTGCATGATTTTCTTAAGAGTAATCTTAAAGTTTTAGTTACTAGTAATTGAAAAAACTCTTCTTTGCGTCAGATTAAAGACCCACATAACATTTCATATAATTTTTCAGTTGAACCTTTTGACCTTAATACTGTTTTTCAAAGTCCCCTCTTATGTACCTTGTGGCATGGCAAAGTCTTCCTCCCTAACTCTTACAAAAAAGCTTTCTGCAGTTGACAGACCAATTCACAGAGAGAAAAGAGAGAAAACAAAACAAGACTTGAATTAGTGTGAGCCAAGTATCTGCTAGCTGAGTGAGCTGTCTTTGCCTCTCTAGACACTTCTGATTTGGGGACTGTGGGATAGCCCCTATCTACCTTAAGGGACCTTCCCAAGAAGGACTTAATCTACCCTTAAAGGGGATTTTACCTCCCTTATACAGAGTATCTTCTCGAGAACTTTTAGGGAAGGACTTTTTCTACCTGGGCTGTGGAAGTTTCCCATCTGGAAACTTTAAGATAATTTTCCCAATAATGTAGAGGTTCCTACTTACCTTATCTCAGAAGAAATTGGGTTGAACTCAAGGGGGAGTCCAACCTCTGTTCTCTGGAGAGATGTCCTTGGGAGCTGCAGTCCTTCACTCAGGTCTCATCTGAGCTCACCAAGTGTTACAATAAAAATCTGTGAATAAAGGAAACCGAGGCTCAAACTTCCAAGGATAAAGATTTATCTGCAAGGTTAGCAGTTGCCCACAAATCAGGCCCACTGACTCCTCAGTAGTCAGAGACAAAGGAGTGACTTACAGAGCTTAGCTTCATAATGGAAAAAGAAGACAGAAAAATAAGATGTGTCTTATTTTTGTATATGCTTCTAAGATTGTTGTTATTTGAGTCGTTGTAGTTGTGTCTGACTCATGACCCCGTTTGAAGTTTTTCTTGGCAAAGATGATGAAATAGTTTTCCATTTCCTTCTCTAGCTTATTTGACAGATGAGGAAACTGAAGCACCTAAGATAAACTGACTTGCCCGGGGTCATGAAGCTTGTACTTGTCTGAGACTGGATTTGAACTCAGGAAGATAAGTGTTCTTGATTCTAAGCCCAGTACTCTATCCACTGTGCCATATATATGGTGTTTCCTATTTGAAAGAGGCTGAGGAGTCTGCTTTTAGAAAGACATAATGATGTGTAAGAGAAGGATCCTGCTCTTCACTTTGGAGCATGCATAGACATTCAGTAGCTAATTCTGGTCTGCTAAACACTCAAGTGACAAGAACTGATTGATTGTGTAGCCAGAACTGGGATGAATTAAAAAGTCATTAATCAGACAGAACTTGGATCCAGTCTGGCTTTTTCCCTGTGTTGCAACATGAGGGACAATGTTGTAATGGAGGAGCTTCAAGTCCTCCTCATTCAGGACCAACACGTGGTCTGAGAACATGTGTCTCTATTTTTTGCCCTTTTGTGTTTTTTCTTTCTTCTTTTAGGTAAAATAGATTGGAAACAGCTATGACCTTGTGAGTTCCAAAAGTTCAGGAGAGTAAACTACTAGAGTCTGAGAGCTTGAGTCCATGCTAGGATCTGCTGGAAGCCAGATTATGAGGAGCAAAGTCCCCATTGATTTTCTTCACCCAGCAGGTGAACTTATCCATCCACTGTCTATACTACATTAGAAGTGAAACTGTCGGGGATAAATTCTATGGAGAAACTGCTTTAGGTTTGACTCCAATCTCCTAATAGGCCATGGCAGTAGAGAGGAGAATGTTCTCCCCAGGTGTTGGGGGAAACTTTTAGGCAAATTTCTCTTTGTGAAAACTGTTTAATGTTATTTAGTTAAATGGAATTGGGATGTTAATTGAGGGCAATTAACAGTGCAGAGGGAAGAAACACACAAGAAAAGAAACTCAAACCAATGGTATTGGAAAAGTTACCCTATTGACTCTCAGGAACACTCTTGACATTCAGAAAGACAAATCTTTGGAAGAAAAATCGAGAGTCTTGTTACATTCATCTATTTCCTTATAGTTCCTGGAAGGAAAAAGTCTGTAGAATACCACAACTAGGCAGGTTGTTGAAGAACTTCATGCCAAGGGGAGAAATCCAAGGAAGAGTTACTGTGACCTAAGTGGAGAAATCCCTTGTAGGTTTGCTATGATGGTCAAAAGAGTTCATGCTAAAAATTGTTTATTGGCACCTTAGTCTAGTCATTTTTCAGTTGTGACACAATTTTGAATTAAATTGGCAAAGATAGTGGAGTGGTTTGTCATTTCCCTTTCCAGATCATTTGATAGATGAGAAAACTGAGGCAAAGTGGGTTAAGTGACTTGCTTAGGATAATGCAGTTAATAAGTGTCTGAGGCCAGATTTGACATCAGGAAGATGAATCTTCTTGACTCCAGGCTCAGCACTCTATCCACTGTGTCACCTAGCTGATCATAATGGCACCTTAAGTAATATATAATTACCCACTTCCATTACAATTATATTTTTCTTATGTGACAAGAAGCATGGGCATTTTTGAAGCATTAAGGCTTTTTTTCTGTAGTGATTTGCAACCGTGACAATCATGCACGTAATTTTGGTGTTTAGGCAGCTCCCAGCAAGGTGCTGGGAGCCGAGCCCAGCCTTGCCAGCCATATGGTTTTGTCCCCAGGGCAGCCCTGACCAAAGCAGGGGCTGGAGCAGAGTCCAGAGCAGACTTCAGGAGAGTGAAGCACCAGCAGCTGTGGTGGTTTCCAGACTCCTCAGTCAAACTCTGACCACTTCTAACTAACAGCAATGTGTTCCTGCAGTTTCTCAACCTGTCATCAAATTGTTTGCAAACTGTTACAAGAGTTTGACTTTATTTTGCAATTAGTCTTATAATTTTATATGCAAAATTTTTATGATTATAGAGAGAATAAAATTTTGTATTTTGTAATTATATAAGTTTTCATTTGGGTCTTTTTTAGGCAAAAGTTATCATTATAGTTATTTAAGCATCTAATGAAGAAATGTAAAAGTGTATTATGAATAGTATATGCAGTTATCCTGGGGATTCACAAGACATTTTATTGTTGTTAAAAGGGAACAAAAAATAATGGGAAGGGGGCGGAGCCAAGATGGCAGAACAGAAACAGGATTTCTCTGTGGCTCTAGCTTCCACCTCTTCCAATACTTGCAAAAAATGACTCTAAACAAATTTTGGAACTACAGAACGCACAAAGTGACAGAGAGAAACAAATATCCTTCTAAAGGCAGCCTGGCAGGCCAGCAGGAAAGGGCTATCATACCTAGCTGGGAGCTGAGCCCAGCTCCACATGAGCCATGTGGTTTTTGTCCCAGGGCAGCCTCAACCAGCAGTGGCCAAAACAGACTTCAGGACAGTGAAGCACTAGCAGCTGTGGTGGTTTCCAGACTTCTCAACCAATAAATGCCAAAGACAAAGTAAAAAGTCAGTGTGGAACTCTGTTGGATTGGGGTGGACAGAAGAGCACAGTCCAGCCCCTGCCCCTGAGGTAAGAAGCAGCAGAGGCACGGAGGCTGCACCACATGGCTGCCTTGGGAGCTCCTGGCTTGTAGATTGTAAGGGGACCAAGCAACCATTCAGAAGGTAATTGCTCTTCTTTTGACCTGCTTGGATCTAGACTGTGGTCTTGGGTGGAGGTCCTGGGGTATGTGACCAGGTGCCAAAGTCTGTGGGCGCTGCAGAGAGGGCACCCTCCTAATTGCTCTGGCAGCTGCAAAAATCTGAGCCATTTGGGACAAAGTTCTCTCCATTCTGAAAGCAGAGTTCTACCATGGCACAGAGTTCAAAAGTCAAATAATTGACCAGCAACAAGAGCAAGCAGAGGAAATGCAATCCTATCATAGATTCCTTTTTTGGGGACAAAAAGGATCAAAGCATGGAATGGGAGGAAGACAATCAAGTCAGAACTCCCGCATCAAAAGCTCCCAAGAAAAATATAAATTGGTTACAGGCCACGGAAGAGCTCAAGAAGGATTTTGAAAACCAAGTAAGATAAGCCGAAGAAAAACTGGGAAGAGAAATAAGAATGATGCAAGAAAATAATGAAAAAAGAGTCAACAGCCTGCCTGAAGAAAATAACACCTTAAAAAATAGACTAACTCAAATGGCAGAAGAAGCCCAAAAAGCCAGTGAGGAGAAGAATGCCTTAAAAAGCCAAATTTTCCAGATAGAAAAAGAGTTTCAAAAACTCACTGAAACAAATAATTTCTTCAAAATTAGACTGGAGCAAATGGAAGCTAATAACTTTATGAGAAATCAAGATACAGATCCAAACAAAGGAAAAAATAGAAGGCAATATGAAATATCTCATTGGAAAAACCACTGACCTGGAAAATAGATCCAGGAGAGATAGTTTTAAAATTACTGGACTACCTAAAAGTCATGATCAAAAAAAGAACCTAGACACCATCTTTCAAGAAATTATCAGGCAAAATTGCCCTGATATTCTAGAACCAGAGGGAAAAATAGAAATGGAAAGAATTCACTGATCACTTTTTCAAAAAGACCCCAAAAAGAAAACTTCCTAGGAATATTATAGCCAAATTCCAGAGTTCCCAGGTAAAGGAGAAAATACTGCAAGCAGTCAGGAAGGAACAATTTGAGTATTGTGGAAACACAATGATGGTAACAGAAGATCTTGCAGCTTCTATACTGAGGGATTGGAGGGCTTGGAATATAATACTCTGGGGGTTAAAGGAGCTAGGACTAAAACCAAGAATCACCTACCCAGCAAAACTGAGTATAATGCTTCAGGGGAAAATATAGTTATTCAATGAATAGAGGACTTTCAAGCATTCTTGATGAAAAAACCAGAGCTGAACAGAAAATGTGACTTTCCAAGACAAGAAGCAAGAGAAGCATGAGAAGGTAAACAGGGAAAAGAAATAAGGAACTTATTAAAATTGAACTATTTACATTCCTATATGGAAAAATGATCATTATAACTCATGAGACTTTTCTCAGTATGAGAACAGTTGAACGTAATGTATATATGTATGTATATAGTAGGGTATAGGTATGTATAAATATATGTGTGAGGGTGTACATCTGTATGTACATGTATAAACACAGGACGAGTTGAATATGAAGGGATTATCTCTAAAAATAGAATTAAAAGGAGACAGAGAAATATATTGGGAGTAATAAAAAGGGAGAGAAAGATTACTGTAAATTATCTCATAAAAGAAGCAAGAGAAAACTGTTACAATGGAGGGGAATAGCAGCAAGGTAAAAGGGAATGGGACAACCTTACTCTCATTGAATTTGGCTTAAGAAGGGAATAACACACACATTCAATTGGGTGTCTTATCCTGCAGGAAAAAGAAGGGAAGGGGATAAGAGAGGGATGATACTAGGGAGGGAATATTGTGGGAAAGGACAGTTAGAAGCAAACACTTTTGAAAAGGGACAGGGTCAAAGGAGAAAATAGAATAAGTGAGGAGTGGGATAGGATGGTGGGAAATATAATTAGTCTTTCACAGTATACCTACTATGGAAATGTTTTGTGTAACTACACATGTACAACCAATATTAAATTACTTATCTTCCCAGTGGGGGTGGTTGAGGAGGGAAGAAGGGAAAAAATTGCGAGCTCAAAGTTTTAAAAACGAATGTGTATTAAAAAATGTGTTTGTTTGTTTTTACATGCAACTGGGAAATAAGATACATAGGCACCGGGGTATAGAAATCCATCTTACCTTACTAGAAAGTTAGGGGGAGGATATAAGAGAGAACAGATCGGGGAAAGGGATGTTCAGTAGACTAGCTATTTTGGGGTGGGGGTAGGGGAAAGACGGAGAAAAATCTTTAACTCCAAATCTTGTGGAAATGAATGTTGAAAACAAAAAAATAAATAAATAAATTAGAAAAAAAGCAATGGGAACCAATTTTTTTTGCTACTTTTATTATTCTCCCTTATGCATTCTATGTTCCAGTCAAACTGTATTACTTGTTCTTTTTATACTAGAATATATTCATACTAGATTATATTTCCTACCTCTGTACCTTTGAAAAAGTCTTTTTGCATCCCTTGAACACTCTCCTTATCTATGCCACTTTGAATCTCTAGGTTGCTCCAAGATATTTCAAAAATCACCCTTTATAGGAGACGTTTCCTGATACCCTGAGTTGTTAGTACTCCTTCCTCTTCTGAAATGACTTTTCATTTCAAATGACATTCATTCATTCATAATCTGGTTTTTGACCAGGTCTGCAATTTCCTTGGCCTAGGAAGTTCTTGGTGAATAACTTCCTTTACTAATAATCCAGGTTGGAACCCTCTCTGCAGTTTATAGTATTAGAGAGTTGCCTACTCTACTGAGAGGTTAAGTAACTTGCCCATGGTTACACAGTCTCTATGTAACAACAATTAGAACAACACATAGTGGGTAAAGTTTTGGGTCTGGAATCAAGAGATTATTGTTGTGTAATTTCAGTGACTCCATTTGAAGTTTTCTTGGCCAAAGATACTGGAATGGATTGCCATTTCCTTCTCCAGCTCATTTTACAGACGAGGAAACTGAGGTAAACAGGGTTAAGTGACTTGCCGAGGGTCACATAACTAGTAACTTTCTGAGGCTGGATTTGAACTCATGAAGATTAGTTTTCTTGATTTGAAGCCCATTGCTCTATGCACTGCCCTAGTTACCCTGGGTTCAGCAGGCCCTGACTTCAACCTGAGTTGGTCCCAGACACTTACTGGCTGTGTGAACCTGTGCAAAGTCAATTTCCTCAACTGTAAAATGGGGATAATAATAGTACCTACTTTTCAGGGTTGTTTTGAAGATCAAATGAGATAATAATTGGTGAAGTGCTTAGTGCAGTGCCTGGCACATAGTAGGTACTGTATAAATGATGGAAGAAACAATTATGCTGAAATATGTTATTAAGCATTTTATATTTATATTACAAATTGATACCCTCCAGGTTAAAGAATCCCCGCACTTGAGTATTGTACCATAAACCCAGAGGCCTGGTCACTTTTACTCTATAAAGACCTCTTGATCCCATTATCTCCTCCTTCACTACTTAGTTTCTAAGGAGGGGAATTTACATTCTCCACTTGAGTTTCATCACCAACCTAAATCTTATTTCTATCCTTATTTCTCTCATGAAATGATCTCTCTAAATCCTTCAATTTCTATATGCAATGAGCTTTTCTTAGTCTGTATTCTTGAAATTTTTGTGACAGTTGACAAGGATGACCAACTGTGATTTCTTATTATTCCATCCCCCATTTCTTCTCTGGGTATTTGTTTGTCTTTGCTAGTTATCCTCCTGTTTCTCTGACTGCTCCATCTCAGTCTCTTATACTCCTTGAACTTCCTCCCTCCACCTCTGTGGGGGATCTCTGAAAGTTCTGTCCTTGGTCTTCTTCTCTATAGTTTCATCCTGTATGATCTTACTAGCTCTAATGGTGATCATCTCTTTGCAGATGACCCCATATCTGACTATCTAACTTCAGTATATCCCTTGATCTTTATATCCACGTTTTTGCCTTTTGGACATCTTAACCTGTGTGTCCTGCCAGGATCTCAAATGCAATATATCCAAAATCAAATTCATCCTCTTTTCCCTCAAACCTGTACCACTTTCCAACTTTCCTGTTTCCATCCAGGTGTAAAACCATGGGGGTAAATGATTCTTTCCTTTTCCACTTCTCATATCTTTTAGTTGTCAAACCTTGTTTTTTTTACTAATATGTACCTTACTTCTACTACCACCTTAGTTCAAGCTCTCATCACCTTTCCCCTACCACTGTTTCAAATGCCTCCTATTTTCAGCGACTCTAATTTTTCTGCTTCCAATCTAACTTTCACATAGCTCTAGAGAATAGTCCTAAGGCTCAGTTCTCTGACCATATTACTTGCCTACTCCTTCTCTTGTATGGCTGCCTATTGCCTCTAAATTGTGTGATAAAAGAAGTATAAAGTTTCAGGTCAAATGAGCTGGGTTAGACAACCTTGGGTAAATTTCTGCATCTCTCTGGATCTTAATTTCTTTCTTAAACAAAGAAGATAAAAAGCAAGGAAGCTAAAATATTTGAGGTTGGAATTGGTAACAGACAGTCTTAGAAAGATTTTCTTCCTGTGATTTTTTTTCCTTTTTCAGTGCTTTTTCTTGACTAGTGGGTTACAGAATCAATACATATAAGTATTCATGAACACGCGGAGAGACACATGGTGAATTAGAATATTTGCGTGAATCCTATTCTTACTACCACCCTCCTAGCCCCTTTCCCCTCAACCTGAATATAAGAACCAGGCACAAAGCTAGGAAGTGCTTCAAGAAGGAAGGCTAGGGGGAGAGACTTAGTGTCTCTTAAAGAGAATTCAGGATAATCAGTACATAGTGAAATGTACAGGCTTCCTTCTCACTATTGCCCTTCCCCTCCTAAGTCTTCCTACAGTGTGATATACCAATAGTTCTTGCTTTATTGTGTGCAGATCTCTACATCAAATGATTTTCATATAATGCAAATGTTCCCCTACCCACCACTTCACTTAACTTATATTACAAAGGCTCATGGAAAATAATGTCTTTATGTAAGTCATAAAGTCTATCAAAATACAGACACTGTACCATATTAAACACTGTACTGTATGCGTCCTTTAAGCCTTCACTTTAAGCCTTCAAGCCTTGTGCGACCAGATGTCTGAGCTTGGTCCAGCATGTACTTGCAAACACGGGAACCTGGCGGGTCGCAGAGGCATCTGGGAGTATACTCTGCCTTGGATCACGGTCCTGTTTACCAAGAACTCAGTATTCCCTTTCTCACGGGAAACGAGTGCTTTGGGGGACAAAAGGCAGGTAGGCATTGAGCATGCACCATCATTGTGAAATGAAAAGTAAAGTTAATGATAAGTTATGTGCAGGTACTGTACAGTAAAGCTAACAAAGGTATGTAGTATGTTGGTCCTTCTCTACCCACCATACCTAACCTTTATCACTGGTTGGTGACATCGGTTTTTTTAATGAAGCCATCAAGTTGATTGGACAGTGGCTCCCTTTTTCCTTCATATAATTGAGGATAGCAAGCAACATTATCCTCAACAACTCTTTGAATTGAAAAAAAAAATTTGAAGTATTTGAATCCAACTTCTCAATACAAGAAAAAAATTCCCTTGTCAAGTGATGAAATGTTCCTGCCAACTGTTTTATTGCAAACCTTTTTGGTTCAATGTCAGGCTCAAAGCTTCTGTTCCTTTTTCTGTAATCTTTGCAGCCAGCCACTCAAGCAAATCTTCATTCTACGATTCTTCTCCTGGAAACTCAATAAACTCCTCTACTCATTCTTTCTACTTCTGGCTCCAGTTCTTGAGCTAATTTTACAATCTTGATACTCAACTTCTTCAAAAATTTTGTCTTTGTCATATCCATGAAAATTGGGAATGAACTGCAGGCACACTCGCCCCCTCTTCCCCAAAGTTTCTTCATACATGTTTCTGTTATATCTTCCCATGCCTTAGCAACATTCTGGATTGCATGGTAAATATTGTAGGACTTACAGACATCTCTCAATGTCAAATCCTTATTTGCATTCAAAGCTGCAATTGCTTGAGCAAATGTAGTATGTAAATAATATGCTTGAAATTTGCAATCACTCCCCTGATCTATAGGTTGTAATAATGAGGTAGTGTTAAGGGGAAGGTAGACCACTTTTACATTTTCATTAAAATCATCCAGACAGGGAGAGTGACCTGGGGCATTATCCAAAGTAAGTAGAATCTTGAAAGGAATGCTATTATCATTACAAAAATTATTCAAAGATGATAAGGGTTATACATGTTGTAGGGTTAGCAAAATAATGTACAAGTGATATTGCCTTGCTGATTCCTTTCAATGCTCTGGAATTTTCTAAGTGGTACACAAGAACAGGTTTTAATTTGCAAGTCCCCCATGCATTCCTTCAAAGCAGAAAAATAATTCTTTTCTTCCAAGCTTTATGTCTCAGCATGGTTTTTTCTTCTACCAAGACGTAGGTTTGAGATGTAATTCTTTGATAAAATAGACCAGTTAATAAAGATTTGCTCCCGTAAGTAGGGTCCTTCATCTACTGTTTTTTTTTTCAGGAACTTTGTGAACTTCTTTACTACTTTAGTACCTACACTGGCAACCTCTCCTGACACTCACACATAACAAAATCCTCGCATATTATGAAAATTTTCAATTATGCAACCCAATCCCTCCTTGCTCAAATACCTGTGTTCCTTCACAGTACTTTGCCTTTAAATCTTCAAAGAAGCTTTGAGTCTTGAGTTGTTATCAAGTTAAAATGAATATTTTTGCTGAGTCTGGTCTTCTAACCACATAGAAAACAGTTTCTCCATTTCTAGAATAGCACCTTTTCTCTGTTTTGACAGATAAGTTGGTTTCCTATAAGCACTGCTCTTTGCAAACTTCTTTTTTTAATTTTTTATTTATTTTCTTGTTTACATCATTCATTTTCATGAGATTTTTGAATTACAAATTTTCTCCCTGTCTTTCCCCTGCCCCAACCCCAACACAGTGATCCCATTGTAAAGCCCCTCCCCTGATCTGCTATCTTACTTTCTGGTAGGGCAGGGAGAGTGTCCCTACTCCAGCCCCTGTATATCTTAATTCCTAGTTGCAGGTATTGCAGAGCTTTAAATTCTAGATTCTTTCAATTCCTCCCTTGTCACCCACCCCCACTGGAAGGACAAGCAATTCAGTACAGGCTGTGTTTCCCCAGGGTTGCACATAGGGGTTCTTGGAACTTGGAGTCTGCCCAAGTGGGAAGGCCTGGTGTTGGCATTTGCCAGTTCCACCACCACTATGGGGCTCAAGGTCTCCCACTGGTTTGCTGAGGTTGGGCTTGCTGCCAGTTTGATGGGAGACTTCCTGTCTTAGACTATGGTTTCTCTTTAACCCAGGGGAGACAGACTTTCCAGTTTCCCAAGTTTCATGGATTATTATTTCACCCTGTCTTTTTGCTGGTTCGACTGTTCCAGGATTAGTTTAGAGGCACACATTTAGGGTTATTTGGAGGTAAAGACGAGAGAGTTATGACTATTTACTGCTTTCTCCACCATCTTGGCTCCCAGAAGTAGATGAAGATTCTTTTAAAAGAGACTATTTTGCATGTTATGTCCTCTACCCAAAGAATTTTTTTAAAAGAAAAGATGTTTGCAGATGGATAAGAGTAGTAGTAAGAAATGATACAAAAATGAAGAGAACAAAACCAGGAAAACAATTTATACAAGGATAGCAACATTGTAAAGAAAAACAACTTTGAAAGAATGGGAGCGCTGGCAAATTCAATAAGCAATACGTAAAGGAGGATATATGATGAAGCTTGTTATTCACCTCTGCAGAGAGGTGGTAGATTAAGAGGAGCCATATGTTTGTAAATATGGTAGCCATGTGAGTTTGTCTTTCTCAATTACGCTTTTTTGTTACATGGGATTTTTAAAAAAGTTTTTAATGGGGAGGACTAAAGGAAGAAGGAAGCTAGGTCATATTTTTTAAAACACAGAGAACAGAGAAAGTTCAGAAGGAAGTACAGAAAAGCAGGACAGTTTTGAAAGTGACGCATAGACTTTATTATCTACTAAAAATTAGGTATGAAAAAGAGACTCATGGTTTCATATTAAATTTTCTTTTTGTATTATGAATATGTGGCAATGCTTTTTTGGGGGGGAATGAAAAAGGCGTTTCAAAATCTTTTTATTTTTTAAATGGAAAACAAATTACCAGAGAAATGACTATTCTTCTGAACTACACTAATATCCCTAGATGACCAATATTTGAGGGGACAAATAGATATACTTCTAGCCATATACTCATACACATAGATGATAAAAAGAGCAAGTATCTAGCTATCACACTTCTCCTATTCCCTTTAAGGTGGAAATTACTTGGAATAGTATGTGTCAAATTCCAGAGATATCTATCCCATGACACCCATAAGCTGCAATCTATACATTTAGACAATCATGTAAACATACATCTCATAGTTTAGCCAACATATGTTACAGAAAAACTGATGAAATTAAAGGGGAGGGGTGGGAGTAGAAGAGGAGAGACTCAAAGATGCCTCCAAGGTTGGGGGACTGAAAAAGCATGGTGGTGTCACTGAATGACCCTGACCCTTGGTGCCTCACAGAATCAGAAACTTCTCCTTCCTGACTGTTTTTACCAACAAATTCATTTCATATCATTTATTATATAATAGTATTTACTATTATATAATAAATTATATAGAATATATAATATATATTAATTTAAATATACTATATATATTCATTTAATATCATTTATT
>JAQQSW010011462.1:0-12751 GCA_028646575.1 Pseudocheirus occidentalis
GAATTGATGCTGAGTGAGAAGAGCAGAACCAGGAAAAATTTGTACACAGTCACAAATACATCATATGTGTGACGACCAATTTTGAAAAACTGGATGCTTCTCAGCTTTGCACAGTTAAAAGACTACGATACAAGTCTCAGGATGGAAGAAGATGTCTACATTCAGAGAAAGATCCAGAAAGATGAGAGTTTAAAAGGAGACTGAAGCAAATGCATGCTATCATTCTTTTCGATGTTTGGGTTTTGTTCCTCTTTTCTCATTGTTCACTCCATTGACTATAATACCTATTCAATCAGACTAGTATACAACGTGAAGGAGTTTGCAGATCCTATACATGATTGTATGCCACCACAGCAGGGATGAGGGGTGGGGGGAAAGGAGAGAAAAATCTGAAACTCAAGTGATTCTGCAACTGAATCTTGTAACCTAAAAGTAGACAAATAAGTCAATAAAATAAAAAATAAAATAAAATAAAATCTAAAAAAAAAGAGAGAAAATTATCTCAGATAAAATTAAGAAAAATAAAACAAGCAAAGAGGAAAAAATGCTAAAATAATAAATATTAGAAGACTAAAGTATTTTGATATTAAATCTTGAAAATCGATCAGTTAATTAGTGGATTCAGCAATGACCCAAGTAATTATACATAAAACAAGATATATGATGTTGAGTAATAAATATTTTCAAAGAAATAAAGGAAGATCTCATGTCAGTGAAAAAGGATGAGGTTATGTATCTGTAATGAAGGACTGATCATTATTGTAAAAAGCATTTATTTTTTTAATAGAATGAATCAATTGGAACTAAAATTCTCATGCTGAGAGGTAAATCAACAGAAGACACAGAAAATGAATATAAGGATAAATGAACAATTCACGTGGGAGGGGGGAGTTTGAAAAATTTAGAATAAAAACTGTGAAATTAGAATACTGCTAAGATAACATAAAGATAACCATATTCTTAAAAACAAATTCTAAGAAACAAATTAAGCATGATTTTTCAAGAAAATATTTTAAATAGTTGCCCATAACTAGTAAGATCACATGACTCACTAGTTAAATCAAGTCATGTCAATAAGCACATTTTAAGACTCAACTGCATGTCAGTTAGTCATGTAAGTGGCACCAAGAACAGAGCACCAGAGAACCTGAATTCAAGTCCAGCCTCAGACACTTGGACAAGTGACCCTGGACAAGTCATTAACACTGTTTGCTTCAGTTCCTCATGTGTAAAATGAATTGGAAAAGGAAATGGCATACAATTCAATACATTTGTCAAAAAAAATAGGTCACAGAGAGTCAGAAACGACTGAAATGACTTTACCACATGTACAGACGTTCTGTTGAATGTTGAAGTTACAAAGAAAGATTAAGGAAAGACCCAAATTTCAAAGAGTATAGGCTCTACCAAGGAATCTAGCATGTAAATATGTGTGTATCTATATATCCATATATACACTACACATATAAATACATATGCATATCTTTATGCATATGCATATATGCACATATTCATGCATACATATGTTTGTATACATGTACATATGTATGCACATATACATATACATCCTTAACCTGATTACTCAGGACTACCACCCATCTGCCACCACTCTTTGGCCACCACCAATCCACTGGCTTGTAAAATAATTTGACTTTTTCCTATTCCTCTTCTCTACATGGAAAATTAAATGGTAAGAATTTTCTTTGACTGTACTTGCAATATGATGGAACTTTGTGCTAAAGCAGTACTTAGCCAGAGAACTGAGGATCAGAGGGAACTGGGGAAAGACACTAGCCTATATGTGGCTCCACCGAGCCTGAAGAAAAAGTGTCTGACACCTCACTGGAGTAAGTTCTTTATCAAAAGAAGTCATTTGGGAAAGATATCAAAGATGGTGCATATGAATGCACCAATGCAGGGAAGAAAGCTGAAGCAGTTTTGGGAGGGTGCCTTCAGAGAAACCTCCAGGAAAAATAAAGAACTCAGAAAGTGAACAATAAGGGAATATAACAAATAAACACTGAAATCACCAATGATTAAACTAGTAAGAAAAATTCCATTAAACATTTTAAGCACATTAGATCAAACAGCAGTGGAGACAGCATTAACAGAATTGAAAGAGACTTTTAGTTCTAAAGGAACTCAGATTATTTATGCATAGATAGATATTATAGGACAAAGGAAGGTTTAATTAATGTCAGATGAGGTAAAACTCCCTTTTGCTTCTCTAGAGAAAATGCAAGTAGAGCTAGATGTTCCTGAATGGCTTGATAGAAAACTATTTAGCAATAAATTCAAAATTTACATCACAATGATGCATTGTAAAAAAACTAGAAGACTCATTGATTTTTTAAAGAGAGGATTCACAAGGTATCAAGAAGAAAACATCACTTAAAAAATAGTTCAATTAAACTCACAAAGGAGTATTCCTCTTTCTTGACAAGTATGTAAAAAACTGCAAATAATCTAAAGAAAATCATGATCTGACATCTAACATTATCCAGATTCCTTTATCCATGAATAATATACAAAGAAAAATGCAAATACTTGTACATGTATACACATATATACACTAAAGGTTATATATTTATAAAATCTCAGACAACATTTGTAAGTACTTCAACAGGAAAACAAACAACTTTCATAAACAAAACAAACGTCTTTCTTATCCTCTAATTTATGTCAAGAAAAAACATTTTTATAAGCAAATAAAAAGCAGGTAGGACTGCTTTAAACCTCTTGATCAGTAACTCACTGGAATCTAATTTGATGATATTTAGGTTGAGTAAAACAACTGTTTAAATTTGAAATCTCTAAAGGATGAGGGGGAACTGTATTGAAGAATTTATTATAAATGCTGCAAAGGAGAGGCAAAAAAGAAGGGGCTAATATAATTTGAACTGGTTTTAAAAGGAAGGAGAGAGAGTCTCCACGGGAAGGTAATACTTAAATACCAAAGCAAATGAGAGTAGATCAGAGAATTATGATTAACTTAAGGAGAGTGAGACTTAATAAGAGACATCACAATGTCAAACATATTTTAGAACATCAAGGCAAAAATACATTTATTCACATTAGCATATGACCAACGTTAAGTTAATTTTATTTGGTTTTACTTTCATAGACATTTTATCTTAATTGGTCTCAGCAACAATCCTGTAAAGTGAGTAGAAAGTCGAATACCATAATGTTTTTAAAATGAGGAAACTGAGTAGCTAGGTGGCACAGTGAATAAAGAACCAGCCCTGGAGTCAGGAGCACCTGAGTTCAAATCTGGCCTCAGTCACTTAACATTTACTAGTTGTATGACCTTGGGCAAGTCACTTAACCCCAATAGCCCTGTCTTCCCCCCTGCAAAAAAAGATATGTGTATATATATATGTGTGTGTGTGTGTGTATACATATATACATTATATGTACATATATGTGTATATGCATATATATGTATATATGAGTAGACACAGGAGTAGAAGGTGAAGATTTTCTGTAGTCCAATCCATAACTCTTTCACTGACACTTTTGTTCTGTTATCTCTTCTATGGAAAATATAAATACAAAAGAGAGGATCAACTCCAATGCTGGAGTATTTTAAAATTAATTTTCAATAAAATGATATTTTTTCTCACTTATTTTTGTTTAAATTGCATATAAAATATTTTGCAACATACATGACTGAGTTTCATTTTTTTCTCCCTCACATTTCCTTATCCAAGACAACAAGCAATCTGACAGGACAATAAATGGACAATCTTATTTATGTCTATTTCCACATTAGTCATGTTTTAAAAGAAGAATCAGGACAAAAGGGGGCAAACTATGAGAAAGGAGAAAAAAAGAGAAAGTAGTATACTTCCATCTGCATTCAGATGCCATAGTTCTTTCTCTGGATGTGGACAGTATTTTCAATTATCAGTCATTTGAAACTGTCTCAGATCACTGTACTGCTGAAAAGAGTTAAGTCTATCAAAGATGATCATTGTACAATGTTGCTGTTACAGTGCTGTCTTTGTTTTTCTCACTTCACTCAGCTTCGCTTCATGTAAGGCTTTCCAGTTTTTTTCTGAAATCCGTCTTCTCATAACTCTTTTCAGCTCCTTATGTGATGGCAAAGAATTGATAACTGAGGAGATGCTCCTTTTCTGGGGTATAACTGAACAAGTTATGGTATATGAGTGTAATGGAATCCTATAAGGAGCCGCTATATGTATTTTTTTGTCCATATGGGTCCTTTTCCCCTTTTTTATGATGTCATTGTGATAAAAACATAGTAATGCTATTGCTGGATAAAAGGGTATGAACAACTTTATAGGTCTTTGAGAATAGTTCTAAATTGCTCACCAGAATGTTTAAATCAGTTCACAATTGCACTAACAATACATTAGTATTCCATTTTGCCCTCATCGCCAACATTAATCATTTTTCTTTTTTCTCATATTAGCCAATAAGACAGGAGTGAGGTAGAACTTCAGAGTTGTTTTTATTTGCATGTCTCTAATCAATAGGGATTTACAGCATTTTTATCACATGACTATAAATAGCCACAAAATTTCTTCATCTGAAAATGGCCTGTTTATATCATTTGACCATTGATCAATAAAATAATGACATTAATTCTTCTAAATTTGACTCAATTCTCTATATATTTTAGAAATGACTCCTTTATCAGAAAAACTGGTCATAATTTTTTTTCCCAACCTGTCATTTACAGCCCCTTTTTCTAACCCAAGGGCCAGCCTTGGGTCATGATCTCAGGAAGGAACAAAGAGAGCAGAAATGAGAGATGTGTGCAGCTTGTAGTTTATTTCAACATGGCCACTACCAGTAAGCAAGCCAGTTACTATATTAATCTAAAGTAAGCATGATTCATGCATGACTGCCTCATGCACGGGGGGTGTAGGCCAATGAAAGAGATCCAAACCAGTGACATCATCAGTTGTCCAACAAGCAAGTGGTCTCTTTGGAGACATCCTTGAGAATGACCACCACATTGTGCTTCTCAGCACCTTCTTATCTCTAAGGAGTACACAGAGCAGCCTTGGAACTGAGAGGCCAAGATGCAGCTCCTAGATTCATGTAAGAGAGAAAGTGCTTTTGACTCACATTAACCCCCTCATCGCCATTGCTAAGCTATTATAAAGCATTTTAAACATCACACCCATCAGAGGTGGGCCACAAAATAATAGTATGCCAACTGCTATTACAAATGTCAGCCAACTATTGGGCTACAGCCACCATGAATAAATAGGATTATCAAACCATTTTAATATATCTTCCACTGTTTTGTCTGGGTTAAGGTCAGTTTGGGTTGCTCAAATAATTTCCTGAGCCAAATTCCACAAATCATCAATATCTGAAGTTACAATACTGTTTAGGAACAAACCACTCAGGGGGTTCCTAATTGTAGTCCAATTATATTTTGCAGTAGCCTTGTCCCATTGTGAAGGGGTAACAAATATCATCAGATACCGATAGTCACACTGAAGTGAAGATACAAAGAAATAACATAATAATCAATACAGGCAAAATACATAAAATCATAGACATTTAATTAAAAGAAATAACTTTAACAATGTTAACAGTATCATGTTGGGGGGCGGCTAGGTGGCGCAGTGAATAGAGCACTGGCCCTGGAGTCAGGAGTACCTGAGTTCAAATCTGGCCTCAGACACTTAACACAAAAAACTAGCCATGTGATGTTGGGCAAGTCACTTAACCCTAACTGCCCTCCAAAAAAAAAAACCCAGTATCATGTTGGCAATGTTCCTGGATCAATTCCAGAGCAATGGTGATTTTGGATGTTTATAGATATAATTTGCAATATTTGAATCATGCCAAACCCCAAGAAGCTGGGCATGTATTTTTTCCCAAAAACAGAATCAGAGATGATATATGGTAAAGGAATTACATAACTATATATATATATATATATATATATATATATATATATATATATATATATATATGCATACTCATGTCTAAGTAACAGTTGAGTTTTAAAACTTTTAATTCACAAACTAAAATATAATACTAATGGTTCTAATACATTGATCTTATACAAAAAGTCCTTATCTAATATCATGTAGTGTCTTAATGGCTATAGAAACATTATATGAAAGTCTATTAACATATTTTACAGTTTCTTGGATTCTTCTAAGTAGAACAGTATAGCCCTGACATAAGTTTCTCTATCCCCTGGTCTCACTGTATTTATATTTTGTCCCATTTTTGCTCACTGTTTTCCAAACTGCACCAGTCCTGAGCACCTGGCTTGGGAATCCACTCCTGAAACCTCTGGAAACAGAGGTGTTCGTACCCAGAGTGTCTCGGGGTCTACTGGTGTGATCCTGAGGTCTTCCTTCTACCCCACTTTGTCCCTGTTCGAGGGCATCAGCTGTGGGTACAGCCACTTTTTTTGACCCAAGGGCCAGCCTTGGATCGTTATCTCAGGAGGGAATGAAGAGACCAGAGAGGAGAGATGTGTGTAGCTTGTAGTTTATTCCAACATAGCCACTACCAGTAAGCAAGCCAGCTACTACATTACTGTAAAGTAAGCATGATTCCTGCATGACCTCCTCGTGCACAGGGGTTGTAGACCAATGGAGGAAATCCAAGCCAGTAACATCAGCAGTTGTCCAACAAGCGAGTAGTCTCTTTTGAGACATCCTTGAGAATGACCACTGCACTGTGGTTCTTAGTGCCTTCTTATGTCCAAGGAGTACACAGAACTGAGAGGCCCAGATGTAGCTCCTACATTCTCACAAGAGAGAAAATGCTTTTGACTTACATTAGCCCTTTCAGCAACCTGTTTTCCTTCTAATCTCGACTACATTGGATTTGTTTGCGTGAAAACTTTTTTTTTAATTTAGTGCAATCAAAATCATTCATTTTTTATTTCTTTATGTTCTCTATCTCTTGTTAGGTCAGAAATGTTTCCTTTCTCCATAGATCTGAAAGGTAAACTATTCCTTGCTCTCCTAATTTGCTTACAGTACTACAATTTATGTTTACATCATGGACCCATTTTGATCTTATCTTGGTATAGGGCAGGGGAGGGAAATCTGTGGTCTAGTCCTAGAATGTACTCTTTTGAATAGTCCATGTTTTACTGAACAAATTTGTTTATTAAGAATATTTATTCTGTGTAGTTTGGATTCACTCAAAGGTCCATTCTTGAGGACCTACAGGGCCCTATGCAGCCTTGAGGCTGCAGGTTCCTCATTCCTGAATTCTACAGAGTAGGAGATATTGGTTTATGCCTAGTTTCTATCATACTGTTTCCCAGTTTTCCAGTAATTTTGTCAAATAATGAGTTCTTTCCCCAGAAGCTGGAGTCTTTGGGTTTATCAAGCAAGAGATTACTATAGTCATTGACTACTGTCTTGTGTTAACCTCTTCCTCTGATCCACCACTCTATTTCTTAGCCAGTACCAAACTTTTTCATGATTGCTGCTTTATTATATAGTTTAACATCTGATACAGCTAGCACACTGTTCTTTGCATTTTTTCATTAATGTCCTTGATATTCTTGAACTTTTGTTCTTCTAGATGAATTTTATTTTTATTTTTTATAGTTCTGTAACATAATTTTCAATACTTTGATTAATATGGCACTGAATAAGTTAATATATTTGGAGAGTATTATCATTTTTCTTATATTAGCTCCCAATGAGCAACTGATTTTTTTAAAATTTAGATCTGAGTTTATTTGTGTGAAAAGTGTTTTGTAATTGTGGTCAGATAGTTCCTGGGTTTGTCTTGGCAGGTAGACTCCCAAATATTTTGTATTGCTATAATTATTTTAAATGACATTTCTAGCTCTTGTTGCAAGGCTTAGTTATTTATGTATAAAAATGACAATGATTTCTGTGGGTGTGTTTTCATCCTGCCAATTTGCTAAACATTAATTATTTCCAATAGGTTTTTATAGTTGATTTTAAAGGGTTCTCTAAGTATAGGATCATATCTTCTGAAAAGAGTAATAACTTTGTTTCCTTGTTGCCTATTCTTATTCCTTTGATTTACTTTTCTTCTCTTCATTGCTAAAACTAGCATTTTTACTACCCTGCTGAATAGCAATGATAATAATGGACATCCTTGTTTCAACCCTGATGTTATTGAGAAAGCTTGTAGCCTATCATGATTATATATAATGCATGGTGATGGTTTTAGATGGATGCAGCTTATCATTTTAAGGAAAACTCCCTTTATTCCTCTGTTCCCTAGTGTTTTTTAAAGGAATTTGTGCTGTGTTTTGTCAAAGGCTTTTTCTGCATCTGTTGAGATAATCATATTTTTGTTAGTTTTGTTCTTGGTATAATTAATTATGCTTATTGTTTTCCTAATATTGAACTTTCCCTGAATTACTGTTATAAATCTCACCTGATCATGGTGAATTATCATCATGATAAATTGGTGCAATCTCTTTGCTAATTAATATTTCATTTAAAAATTTTGCATCAATATTCATTAGGAAAATTGGTATATAATTTCATTTTTCTGTTTTAACTCTTCCTAGTTTAGGTATCATCACCATATTTATGTCATAAAAATAATTTGTTAAGACTCCTTCACCAATTTTTCCAAATAGTTTATAAATTATTGGAATTAATTGTTTGGTACAATTCACTTGTAAATCTATGTGGACCAAGAGAATTTTTCTTAACTAATACATTAATGAATTATACAATTTCCTTTTCTAAAATGGGATTATATAAATATTTTATTTCCTCCTCTGTTAATCTGGGACAAATTACATACACACACACACACACACACATATATATACACATATATACATATGTGTGTATGTGCATATATATGTATATATGTAGGCATAGGTATAGGTATGGATACAGGTAGAGGTACAGGTACAAGTACAAGTACAGGTAGAGGTAGAGGTAGAAGTATGTATGTATATACATCCATTTCATTTAGATTGTCAGATTTATTGCCGTACTAGAAAACTCCAAATGGGGTCATGGAGAGTTAAACACAATTGAAAAATGACTTCATAACAGCAGTAAGAAATCAGAAGCATAATAGCATAGTATTCTGTTTTATTATAATAAATGTTATAACATGAATAGATATTTTGTTAACATGACATAATATATGTTATACTATATGCAGATATATTTCATATATATATTCATATACTAATAAAACTAATATTTTTATTACCATAATGAGCATATTACCATGATCTGATAAGGACACATTTATCATTTCTGCCTTTCTGCATTGAACTATAAGGATTTTTAAGATCTAATAGGCAGTCAGTTTTTATACAGGGGCCATAACACTAAGAAAAAGTATACTCCTTTCTATCCCCATTCAGTTTTCTCCACAAGTCAATCATATCTAACTTTTCTAAAATTCTTTTCACTTTCTTAAGTTTTTAATTTTTTTATGGTCAGATTTATCTAATTTTGAGAATGAGAGATTGAAGAATTCCCCCTATCCCCACGTATAGTTTTGCTCTCTACTTCATCCTGTAACTCACTTAACTTGTCCTCTAAAAATCTGGATGTTATACTACTTGGTGTGTGTATGTTTACCATTCATATAAGTTCATTAGCTATTGTATCTTTTAGCAAGATGTAGTTTCTTTCCTTATCTCTTTTAATTAGACTTACTTTTTTCACTTCATTTGATAACTGGATTGCTACCCTTGTTTTCTCTTATTTTTTGTCTTTTTACTTTTTAGGGGGGGGGTGAAGGCAGGATAATTGGGATTGAGTGACTTGCCTGAGGTCAAACAGATAATAACTAATAAGTGTCTGAGTCTAGATTTGAACTCAGGTCCTCCTGACTCCAGGGCCAGTACTCTATTCACTGAGCCACTTAACTAGCCCTTCTTTTCTTTTCTTTGTTTTTTGTTTTGTTTTGTTTTGTTTTTACTTACCTTATACATGATATATTCTGCTGTGGTCTTTTAGTTGTATTTTGTGTGTTTCTCTCTGCTTCAAATGTGTTTCTTGTAAACAGCATGTTGTAGGATTATGGTTTTTAATCCACTCTGCTATTTGCTTCTGTTATATGTGAGTTCATCTCATTCACATTCACTGTTAGGACTATATACTGTGTCTTTCTATCTATTCTATGTCCACCCCTTGTCCCATCCCTTTGAATATTATTTTTCTTTCAGCCTTTACTTCCTCACCAGATATTTTTGCTTCTGATCACCACCTCCTTCAATATGCCTTCCATTCTATCAGTCCACATCCCTTTTCTTTTCCCTTTCTCTTCCTACTTCCCTATATGGTAACAGAAGTTTCTATATCCAATTGAATGTGTATGTTAATCTTTCACTGAGACAAATCTGATGACTATACAGTTCAAACAATGCTAAGTCCCTCCATTATTTTCCTCTACTGTAATGCATCATTTGTTCTTCTTCCTGTGATGTAACTTATCCAATTCTGCCTTACCCTTCTCCTCTTCATCTCTTTTTTTCTACGCTTTAACTATATTTTTATGTCATCACATCAAAGTCAGCTTATACCCATATCCTTTGTATCTGTTTATTCATTCTAAATTACCTAATAAAAATACAGTTCTCAAGACTTAGAAATACTGTCTTATTATGTAGGGATGTAGACAGTTTAACCTTACTGAATAACATGGGTTTTTTCCTTATTTTCTGTTTATCGTTTTATGCTTCTCTTGAGCCTTGTATTTGAAAACTGAATTTACTGTTCAATTCTTATCTTTTCATTAATAATAATTGAAAGCCCCCATTTTATTAAATGTCTTTTTCCTCTGTGAAAATTATGCTCAGTTTTTCTGGGTAGTTGATACTTTCTCATAATCAAAGCTCTTTGTCTTTCAGAGTATCATATCTGAAGACCTCTGATCCTTTAATGCAGAAACTGCTAAGTCTTGTATAATCCTGACTCAAGCTGCACAATATTTAAATTCTTTATTTCCAGTTGCTTGATGTATTTTCTCCTTGACCTGGTAATTCTAGAATTTGGCTACAATATTCAATGGATATTTCATTTTGGGATGGAGATGATCAGTGAATTCTTTTGATGACTATGTTACCCTCTGGTTCTTGGACCTAAGGGCAGTTTTCCTTGTTAATTTCTTCAAAGATGCTGTCCAGACTCTTTTTTTTGGTCACAGCTTTCATGTAGAACAATAATTCTTAAATTATCTCTCCTAAATCTATTTAGTTATTTGTCCAATGAAGTATTTTATATTTTCTTCCATTTTTTCCTTCTTTTGATTTTAATTGACTGATTCTTGATGTCTTGTAGACTTGCCCAAATTAATTTCTTTTAGCAATTATTTTCTTCAGAAAACTTTTGTACGTCCTTTTTGATTTGACCAATTCTAATTTTAAGAAGTTATTTTCTTCAGGGGATTTTTTTTCCATTCGACCAACTGTGTTTTTTAAGAAATTGTTTTCTTCAGTCACTTTCTGTCCTTTTTTCCCCAAGCTGTTGACTCTGTCTTGCATACCACCCATTTCTATTCCTAATTGTCCTTCTTTCTCTCTTATTTGACTTTTAAAATCTTTTTTGAGCTCTTCCAAGGAGAATTTTGGGGCTTCAAAACACTTTATATTCCACTTTGAGGTGTTGGAATATAGATAGTCCTCTTCTCAGTTTGTATTTTCATCTTCCCTGTCACCATAGTAATTTTCTATGGGAAAAGTTGTTTTTTGCTTCTTTCTAATATTTTTTGCCTATTTCATGACTTTTAAAGTTTAGTTCTCCTGGTGGAGAACAGAGGACACCATCCTAAGCTTCTTTTGCTGGGAGTCAGGATCCTGGTCTTTGATTTTGTGTCTTAGGTCCTCAAGTATTGATGATTTGGTTACTTCACTGGGATGGCCCAGCCTGTTTTCTCAGTTTCCTCTCAAAATTTCCTTTTCATTTCCCTTAAGCCACATTAATATTCCATTATATCAAAATACATCAATTTTGTTAGTTATTCATCAGTAGTTGGATGCTACCTTAGTTACTTTTTTGACTAACACAAAGATGAGTCAGTTAACCTCTGTTTGCTTAAGTAGCCTGAGTTACAACATGGGGATAATAACAGCATCTATCTACCAAGGTTGTTGCAAAGATCAAGTAAGTAAAGCACTTAGTACAGTTTCTGGAATATAAGGAGGCACTTAATAAATGAGTTTTTCCTTATATATACTGCGTCAAGTACTAGTGATACAAAGAACGAACTGAAATAGTTCTTTAACTCAAGGAGCTTATGTTGTGAAGGATACTTATCTATCTTGAACTAATACAAGAATATGACAGTGCATTAGGCCCAGAACTGAACATGGTTAGGAGAATGTGTTGAATTATATGTTTCCTTTAATTAAATTAAGAAATCTATGCCCCTTTGTGATAGATGTTAATCCTATGCCCCCAGCGCCATAATACTAGCAGAGTTAATGTCAAATAGTTCACTTGTGTTCTAAAATTAAAATGAACATATATAGAAAGGATACATAATCAGATAACAGTCTGCTTATAAAGGAACTTTAATGGTTGTAGTGGAATGCAAGCTCTGCATTAGTCAATAGTATAAAAATGCAACAAAAAGAAAAGAAAAGAAAAGAAAAGAAAAGGTAAGGAAAGGAAAGGAAAGGGAAGGGAAGGGAAGGGAAGGGAAGGGAAGGGAAGGAGAGGAGAGGAGAGGAGAGGAGAGGAGAGGAGAGGAAAGGAAAGGAAAGGAAAGGAAAGGAAAGGAAAGGAAAGGAAAGGAAAGGAAAGGAAAGGAAAGGAAAGGAAAGGAAAGG
>JAQQSW010011463.1:0-12750 GCA_028646575.1 Pseudocheirus occidentalis
GGCCATTGGAGATGTTCAGAGAAATTTGGGACCCTGGGCAAGGCTTTTGCTTATCTACCAGTTCAAAATTGGGCCTGGGTCAGAGATCTCTTACTAAATGGGAGCCTATGCCTTTTTCCAAAGGTACCCCAGCTCCCCATCATTCCATCAGAGGGCATCATTGTCAGGGCATCCTTGTTCACCTGTTGCCTTCTTGAGGATAGGTGCGGCTTTCTGCCTTTCTTTGTATCCCCAGCTCTCAGCCTAGTGTCCAGCACACAGAAGGTTCTTCATAAATGCTTCTTGGCTTCATTGTACTTGCTTCTGTTTTGTCTCCATCTTTTCTCTTGATTTCACAAGGTCTTCAGGACTGAGTTATTATCTCTACTCCCCATAGTCAGCCTGAGTCTTTCTTGTGAGCTGAATTTTGTGTCATCCACTAGTGGACATTTGAAACTGGATGTCTCAGCATCTCAAATTCAAAATGTACAAAAAAAGAACACATTGCCCTGAAATATACCCTTTTCTTTAACTTTCTTTTTTTGGGGTGAGGAGGCCGCTGCCCTCCCAGTGCCCAAGCTCATGTCACTCTCATCGTCCTCAGTCCCTAACAGTCTTTGCCAGGTGTCATTACTTGTGCCACCACAGTATATCCCCACTGACACTGCCAGCACTTTAGACCAGGCTCTTAGTGCCTGGCCCCTGGACAGCCTCCTCTTGGCCTCCCACTGCTCTCCTGGTTCCTAGTCTCCCCTTTCATATCATACTGCACCTCATTGTTTCAGTGGTCTTCCCAAAGAGCAGGTCTGACTGTGTCACTTCCCCCCCCCCAACCCCCCCAACAAACTTGAGTCCTGTTGCCTCTCAATCAAATGAAAGGGCCTGTATTTGGCATTTAAAGCCCTTCACCATGTAGCTCTACCTTACTACCCTCTACTCTCTACATTCCAGCCAAATCATATACCTGGCTGCTCTTGGTTAGAAAGTAGTTCATCTGAAAAAGACCTGAGCATCATTAATGAAGTGCAGGTTTGGGGTTTGTTCCCTGTGATGTGGCAGCCAAGTAGCTAGTGTGATCTTAGGTTACATGAAGTTCACTTACGCCCAGAACAAAGAAAGCCAGAGTGCCATTGTCCTCTGCTCTGGTCAGCCCACATCTAGGCCCTGCATCTTAGGAGGGAAATAGCTAGGAAGGCCCAGAGAAAGGCAGCCAGCATCAGGATGGACTAGGAGGCAGAAGGAACTGATGATTTTTAGCCCAGAGGAGAAAAAAAAAAAGCAGAGAAGGGACTTTCCTTCAGTAATCCTTTGCTGAGTACCTTTCTGTGTGCCAGGCACCATTCTAAAGACTCATGATAAAGACAAAGATGAAACCATTCTTGCCATCATGAAGCTGACCTTCTTTGGGGAGCAGAAGGAAGAGCAGCATGCAGCACATTTTTGGAGAACCATGGAAAGGAGAGGAGAGATCAACTACGTTCTGTTGGACTACAGAAGACTGGGGCGGGTGGGGAGGGGCCAGCTAAGCTGGAAGTCAGGCTCAGCTTCCTAACAAGGAAAGCTTTCCCAGAGGGGGATGAGGTGCCTTGAGTGCTGGTGGGCTCCTCCTCAGCAGAGATCTTCAAATGAAGTCTGGATAACAGTCAAAGTCAAGCCAGCTGTAAGAGGGATCGTGTTCACTTAGAGGCTGGGTAAGACAGATGGTCACGCGGTAATGGATTTCTAAATGTGAGAGGGCTTCATTGGCTGCCTGATCCAACGCCTTCATTTTGGGGGTGAAGAAATTGAGGCTTAGCGATGTTAGAGAACTTGCTCAGGATCAGATAGCTAGTAAGTGGCAGGTTTAGCTAACTGCTCCCCTCCATTCCTACCCTGAACCCTGAGATCACCTCTGTGGTTCACCAGGAGTCAGACTAGCTGGTTTCGAGGTCCTGGCCAATTTAGATTCTTTGTGAGATTTGCCTCCTGAGCCATTTTAGTATCTGTATGTTGTAAAATAATCAGAGAGCTTGGGAGTCGATGATCTTATGGCTTGGAGCAGGGGGCCCTCTCGTTGCACATCATGCTTGGTTGCCTTCCTTCCCCCATTTGTCTACCAAATTCCTACTCTCCTTTGTGGCCCGGCCCAAATGCTGCGTACTTCACGAAGCCCTCCCCAGTCAGCTCTAGGAGAAGGCCTTCCCTTCTCCCTCAGACCTCCTGCAGTATATGTTTCTGCCTCTCTCAAGCCCGTCCATTTAATTTTGTATCTTAGTTTTTTTTTCATGTGACATATTCTTTTGTTGGACCGTGGGCTCCCTGAAGGCCTAGCTGACCTTTGCCAGTGTCCATTGTCTTACTACATCTCAAACAAAATTAATTTGACTGAATAAATTCCACCTTTTGGTGGGGTGCAAACTTTCATCAAGGCCCTCTGAGTCCTCTTGGGCTCTCTCTGCTGCTGCCATAAGCTGAGCCCCTCTCCTCAAATGGAGGCCTGACACAGTGTCATTTTGCAGCCTCTCCCAGCTTTGTCTCCTAGAGCAAACTGAGCTGTCAGAATGGCAGGGAAAGTTCTGTGATGTTGAGTAAAGGTGACTTCTTTCCAAAATGAGCAAGCTGATGGCCTGGCCGGCATCCAGGAGGGCGGTGCGGGGGAAGCTCCTTGCTGTGGATCCTGGTTCTGGTGCCTCCCAGGCTGGAGCAAGTCCAGAGAGACCTCAGAAGGAGCTGAAGGTAGCTCTGAAGGAAAGATACAGCAGCCCACGCCGCTTTGAGGGCCCTGCTCTGATTCGGGCCCTTGGCTGCAAAGATCTCAGACCTCAGTGAGCCTGTGAAATGAGGCAGGTGACCCTCTTCTTCCTCAGACCTTTGTGCCCATCCTAGCAGCAGGAGCTTCCTTTCCTTTGGATTTGAAGTTTCATAAAGAACTTAGGTCTGCTAGAAACTAGAACTAGACCAGCATCTCACGCAATGTACCAAGATAGCTTCCACATGGGCACAATTTAGAAATAAAGATTGTCGAAGATTTGGAATTTTTAAAACGACATCTTGAACATTTTGAGAAGCATGGATAGGATTAATTACCTGTCAGATTTATGGACAGAAGAGTTCATTATCAAGTGAGAGATAGGTTCATAAGAAGTAAATGGACAATTTTGATTTATTATATTTATTTAGTCACATCCAACTCTTCATGACCCCATTTTGCGTTTTCTTGGCAGAGATTCTGGAGGGGTTTGCCATTTCCTTTTCCAGCTCATTTTACAAATGTGGAAACTGAGGCAAACAGGGTGAAGTGACTTGTCCAGGGTCACCTGGCTAGTAAGTGTCAGAAGCTGGATTTGAGCTCATAAAGATGAATCTTCCTGACTCCAGGCTCAGTGCTCTATCCATTGTGCCACTTAGCTGCCCCCAATTTTAATTACATAAAATTAAAAATCTTCTTGCATAAAGAAAACCAACGTAGCTAAAATTAGAAGAGAAGCAGGAAATCGGGGTGGGGGGGAAATCTTTGTGGCAAGTTTCTCTGATAAAGGTCTCATTTCTAAAATATTTAGGTAATAATGAAAATTTTAAGAGTAAGAATTATTTCCTAATTCTTAAATGATCAAAGGACATGAATAGGCAGTTTTCAGAGGGAGGAAATCCAAGCTATCAATAACCATGTGGAAAAAAGTTCCAAATCACTAATAATTAGAGAAATGCAAATTAAACAACTCCAAGGTACCACTTCACAGCTGTTAGATTTGCCAAAATTGACAAAAAAGGAAAATGACATATCTGAGGAGCTGCGGGAGAAAGGAGACCCTAACGTGGTATTGGTCCAGACCTTGTGGAGAACGGTTTGGGACTATGCCCCCAAAGCTGTTAAACTGTGTGTGCTCTCAATGCCCCTCCCCAAAGAGATCAAAGAAACAGAAGAAGGAGCTCTATGTGCAAAAATGTTTGTAGCAGCTTTCTTTGTGATGGCCAAGAATTAGAAACTGGCTGAACTGATGATGATGATGGTGATGGTGAGGATGATAGTGGTGAGGAGGAGGATGGTGAGGAGGGTGATGGTGATGATGATGATGGTGAGGAGGAGGAGGATGGTAGCTGACACTGATATTTTGGTTTGCAAAGCAATTTACATATGCAAGATGGGTCTGATCAAGGGACACTAATCATTCCAATGAGTTCCTTAATCAGTTTGATGAGACTACATCCAGGCTTTGGACTTGGCTGCTGGCATCTGCCTCCCACGGCAGGCAGTGTGCATCCTGGCACCTTGCTAAGAATTCAGGGGAAATTCCTCTAAAGCATCCACTGAGTGAGGTGGGTCCTGAGAGGGTTGCCACCTGAGAACCAGGCAAGGCAGCGTCTTGGGGTCTAGGCCTGCTTCTCTTTGTCTCCCTGGTACTCCAGACTAGAGGACAGTTAGCTGTGTCTGTGTTAGGGAAACAGGGGGTCTCTTTTCTGCCTTCTACCCCAGTCCAGGAACAGCTAATGGCAGCTTGTAATCAGTTAATTAACAAACATTGAGGTTTAAAAAGGAAACAGTCTTTGACCCTTAGAAGCTTACATTATTCTTGAGGGAAGCACTGTGGAGAATGTGTGTGTGTGTGTGCATGTGTGTATGTGTATATGTGTGTGTGCACGTGCATGCACAGAATATAGACAAAATGACCCCAAGTGAATTGGATGAGGAGGCAGCTGTGAGAATCAGAGGAGGTTTCCTGTAGGAAGGGGGCATGAGCCAGGCTTCCTGAGAGAGGACTGGTCCAAAGGTGCAGAGACAGAGATGGGGTGGAGTGTCCCATGTAAGGAACAGCAAGAAGACAGAAGTTTGGATAGATTGTGGAAGGAGGGAGAGGGACTCACGTAGAAGGGCTCTGGAAAGGTAAATTGAGGGAAACAATGAAGGCTTTCTAAAGCCAAACTGAGGAGTTTGTGCTCAGTTCAGAGGTCTTGGGGAATCAGGTGGTGCTTTAGGGAAATGACTTTGGCAGCTTGTGGAGGGTGGAGGGGAGAGGGGAGTAACCTGAGGCAGAAACTACTCAGGAGGCTGCTGTAGGAGTCCAGGTAAGGGACAGAGATGGGGACACATCTACCTCCCTGGTGACTGAATGTGTGAGAGAAGGGGATGGAACCCAGAGATGTTCTAGAGGTGTTATCACCCACAGGTGACCATCGATTGGCTGTGTGGCATAAAGGAGAAGGCAGAGTGAAGGAGGGTTCTGTTTGAGAACTCGAGGGACAGGCAGCTAGGCAGTGGTGTGGATGGAGGACTGGACTTGGAGCAGGAAGACTGGAGGTCAAATCTGACCTTACATACTTAATCTCTTTCTGCCTCAGTTTCCTCAACTGTAAATGGGGGTAATAACAGCACCTGCCCTCCCAGGGTTGTTGTGAGAATCAAATGAGATCATATTTGTAAGAGTGCTTCTCACAGTGCCTGGCACACAGTGCTGACTATTGCTGTTTCTCTGCCCCGAAGGTATGGTGGTGGTACCCTCCCTAAAACAGGAAGGTGCAACAGAAGCCAGTGCCAGAGGTATAGCCAGAGGGTGCCCTATGCATGCCCACCTGGTCAGAGAGGGGAATTCGAAGGACAAAGGATGTTGTTCTTAAACCACAGCCTCCAGTGCAGAGCAAGGTAGATTTGCATTCTACCGGCAGCCTGTCCCAACAATGCGGCTTCTAGCTGGAGAGGAGAGACGTCCTGGGTTGCAGAGGCTCTGTGAACCACCTCCTGGGTAACCCAAGTTTGAAATGTCCTGGATGTTAGCCTTCGGGGGTCAGCCTCTTAGAGGGAGAGGATTTCTCACTTAGCCACTTTCTTGGGAACAAAGAGAATCACTAATGGCACAGCCCCACTATGCCCGTGCCAGCCGCCTCTTAGAAGGTGATGAGGGGTGGGAGCCAGGCCCTCTCCCAGCTCCTTGCTCCTGGGTGGTATGCAGCCAAGGCCTTCAGGGAGAGGCCCTCTGTCCGGAACTCTGCAGAGTGAGTGTGCTTTCATGGGTGCCGAGGGGGCAGGAACACTGGCTGTTCACTCTGTACCTTCCTACACATTTCTCTGGTTGTTTTGGTTTTTTTTTTTCCCCAATGTGTTTATTTTTAGTTTTCAACATTCACTTCCACAAGATTTTGAGTTACACATTTTCTCCCCATCTTTCCCCTAGCTCCCCACTCCAAGATAGCAAGACTATTGCTTACCCCTTCCCCTGGTCTGTGATCTCATATCCTCTCCCTTCTCCCACGCTTTCTGGTAAGGCAAGATGGATTTCTGCACCCCAGTGCCTGTATGTCTTATTTTCCCAGTTGCATGTAAAAAACAATTTTTTTAACATTTGTTTTTAAAACTGATTTCCAGAAATTTTCCCTTCTTCCCTCCTCACACACCTCCACTGGGAGGATATGCAATTCAGTATAGGTTGCGCATGCGTAGTTAAGGAAAATGTTTCTATAGTAGATACATTGTGAAAGACCAGCTATATTTCCCTCCATCCTATCCCACCTCTCACTTATTCTGTTTTCTTCTTTGCCCTTTGCCCTTTTCCCTTTTCAAAAGTGTTTGCTTCTAACTACCCTCCCTCCCAAACTGCCCTCCCTTCTGTCAACCTCCCTCTTATTCCCTTCCCCCCTACTTTCCTATAGGGTAAGATTCCCAATTGAGTGTGTATGTTATTCCCTCCTTAAGCCAAATTCAGCGTGAGGAAGGTTGACCTGTTCCCTTTCACCTTCCTGCTCTTCCCCTCCATTGTTACAGTTTTTTCTTGCCTCTTACCCTATTTTCTCTCTCTCTTTCTCCTTCTCCCAATATATTCCTCTCTAACCTCTTAATTTTATTATTTAGATATCATCTCTTCATATTCAAATCATCCTGTGCCCTCTGTGTATACATGTACATACATATACATGCTCACACGCATGTTTATAGACACATACAACCTCCTATGCATGCATACACATATGTGTATATGTATATTTATACATATATGTACACATATGTATACATGTGTACATGCATGCATATATATTCCCTTAAACTATCCTCATACTGAGAAAAGTCTCAGGAGTTACACTTACCATTTTTTCATGTAGGAATGCAAATAGTTCAACTTTAATAAGTTTCTTATGGTTTTCTTTTCCCGGTTACCCTTTCATGCTTCTCTTGCTTCTTGTATTTGAATGTCAGATTTTCTGTTCAGCTGGTTTTTTCATCAAGAATGTTCTGTTTCATTGAATGGTCATATTTTCCCCTGAAACATTATACTCAGTTTTGCTGGGTAGGTGATTTATGGTTTTAATTCTAGCTCCTTTGACCTCTGGAATATCATATTCCAAGCCTTTCAGTCTTTTAATGTAGAAGCTGCTAGGTCTTGTGTTATCCTGATTGTGTTTCCACAATACTCAAATTGTTTCTTCCTGACTGCTTGCAGTATTTTCACCTTGATCTGGGAACTCTGGAATTTGGCTATAATTTCCCTAAGAGTTGTCTTTTGGGGATCTTTTTTTCAAGAGGTAATTGGTGAATTCTTTCCATTTCTATTTTGCCCTCTGGTTGTAAACTATTGGGGCAGTTTTTCTTGATAATTTCTTGAAAGATGGTGTCTAGGCTTTTTTTTTGATCATGACTTTCAGGTAGTCCAATAATTTTTAAATGATCTCTCCTGGATCTATTTTCCAGGTCAGTGGTTTTTCCAGTAAGATATTTCACATTGCCTTCTATTTTTTCATTGTTTGGATCTGTTTCATAATAGCTTGATTTCTCATAAGTCATTAGCTGCCAGTAGCTCTACTCTAATTTCGAAGGAATTATTCTTTTCAGTGAGATTTTGAAATTCCTTTTCCATTTGGGCAATTTAGCTTTTTAAGGCATTCTGCTCCTCCTTGGCTTTTTGGGACTCTTTTGCCATTTGAGCTCATCTATTTTTAAGGTGTTATTTTCTTCAGTCAGATTGTTGACTCTCTTTTCATGATTTTCTTGCATGATTCTCATTTTTCTTCCCAATTTTTCCTCCACTTCTCTTACTTGATTTTCAAATCCTTCTTAAGCTCCCCCATGGCCAGTGACCAGTTCATTCATTTCTTGGAAGCCTTTGATATAGGAGTTTTGACTTTGTCTTCTTCCAGTTCCATGTTTTGATCCTTTTTATCCCCTCACATGGATTCTATGGTCTGATTGTGCTTCCTCTGCTAGCTCATCTTGCTAGCCAATTAATTGACTCTTGAGCTCTTTTCCATGATAGAATTCTGCTTCCAGAATGGAGAG
The DNA here is from genome assembly GCA_028646575.1 of Pseudocheirus occidentalis. Lineage (NCBI taxonomy): Eukaryota > Metazoa > Chordata > Mammalia > Diprotodontia > Pseudocheiridae > Pseudocheirus > Pseudocheirus occidentalis. The sequence continues at coordinate 8,219 of JAQQSW010011463.1, forward strand.
ACCTTTGTTCCACATCACTGGGGTTTTCGAAGTTGCCAGAGCTATTAGGAGGGCACCCTCTCTACAGACAGGCACAAGCTCTGGCACACTGGCCACCCAGGACCACCGTCTAAGGCAGAGATGCAGATTCAGGCAGGTCAAAGCAAGAGCAATTACCCTCTGAATGGTCACTTGGTCCTCCTACAGTCTGTAGGCCAGGAGCTCTGGAAGCAGCCTCTGCCACCTCACCCGGCGCAGGAGACCATGTTCTTCAGTCATCCAGTTCCAACAGTGTTCCACATTGACCTTGTACGTTGTCTTTGGGCTTTATGGGTTGAGAAGTCTGGAAACTGCCGCAGCTGCTGTGATTCACTCTCCTGAAATCTGCTCTGGACAGTCTGGGCCGCCTGTCAGGACGCCCCTGGTCACTCAGCTCCCAGCCCAGTGCATTAGACCCTTCCTGTGTGCCCGCCAGGCTGTCTTCAGGGTTCTGTAGCTCTAAAATTTGTTTAGAGTCATTTTTACAGGTATTAGAGGTGGTTGGAGCGTAACCTCACGTAAGTTCTTTTACTCCACCATCTTGGCTCTACCCCCCCCCTTGTGTTTTCTGTGGCAAAGAAGAGGGGGTCCTTGTTCTGTTATGTATAGAGAGGGCCGGTGGTACTTGCCCCAGGGCTGCTGCTCAGCTGGTCTGTGGCCTTCTTCAAGCTCCTTCCCTTTGTGAATGATACAGCATTTGTACTGTGCTCAGGACAAAGCCAGCACACTGTAGCCACTTCATGCATGTTTACTGAAGGAATGAGTGAGTATTTCCTTCTGTTCCCCCACCTCCTTCCTTCCCTACTGAGGCTCATGGCTCTCCTTTGTTAGAAAAGTAACCATGGGGTTCTAAAGCCCTTCCCAGCTCTGACAACCCCTGTTCTCAGGCCCCTCCCAGCTCTGATATCCCCTGTTCTTAGGCCCCTCCCAGCTCTGACATCCCTTGTTCTAAGGTCCCCCCCCAGCTCTGACATCTCCTATTGTCAGCCCCCTCCCAGCTCTGACATTCCCTGATGTGTATTCCCAGGTTTATACCCACCCTAACTTTCTATGTTCTGCTATTTAACCCACAGGCATTGATTCAGCCCTTCCTCTGTCAGGCCCTGGGCTTGGTGTCTTCGCCTTCTGAGAACTTACATTCCAGTAAAGGCAGATGCCGATTCACAGATGGTGGATCCAGGTTCTATACAGAATGATTGGGGCGTTGGTGGAGGGGAAGGTGGCACTCACTTGTAGAAGTAGCAGCAAAGGCCTCTGGAGGAAAGTGGTGCCTGATCTGAGCCTTGAATGAGTAGGGGGCTCCCAGAGACAGTGGTGAGGAAGGAACAGCCTAAGCAAAGGTTCAGAGCTCCATGTGTATCAACAATGCAGTATTCACAATGCCTACAGTAACTATAAGTATGCTGATATAGTTATTAATCACAAAATATAACAGGCTCTCTACATGAGAAATATAACTAGAACATTATTTAAATACCAGAAAACTGAGTCCCAAGACCAGAAAGTCAAAGCCAACACAGTAGTTATGAAGTTGGCACATGTAGTTAACGTAGTAAATACCTACATTCTCCAGCCTTCAGAACAGGACATGCTAGCTCAGGCAAAGACCCTCCTCTCCTCATTCACAACAATGGTTCAGCTTCCAGGCAGCTTGCTCCCAGCAGCTCCGGCCCCCCTCAGTTCCTGTCCCTGGAAGTCCTCAGCCAGAGTCCTTAGGAGAGATTCTGGCTGTTGCTGCTGCAAAGAAGGAGTTTGCTCCGCAACCGCAGGCACTGCCACTGATGCTGCCACTGCTTCCAGTCACCAGCACGGACGGTAGCTTTGTTCCGGCTTTCTCTTGCTCTACCCCTTCCTGCTACATCAGCAAGTTCAAGGGCCAAGGAAGATCTTCACATCCCAGTATCATTACACCATGTTGGGCAATAGCAGATTGGCTGGAGCAGGGAGGAAGGAGGAGGAATAGTGACAGGTCATCAGCTCTACACCTGGGAGCTGTGTGACCTTGGCTTCTGTCTGCCTCAGCTTCCTCACCTGTAAAATGGGTATAATAGGCACCTCCCAGGGTTGTTGTGAGGACCAAATAATTATGGTGTTTGTAAAGTGTTCAGCACAATATTTGGCTCCTGGCAGGGCCTGTATACAAAGATGATGATGGAGATGCAGGAGTTGGGTAACCTCTTCTCCACTTTAGGGGGCACCATGATATTGACAGCAGGGCAGTTCACTTTTCTGACAACTTTTTGTCCAATTCCCTTGTTTACTCTTCTAGCAAAGGTGGCGGTGAGGTGAAGGGGGTGGGGGAACAGAAGGAAATGTTCATTCGTTCAGTATTCATGTATTAGCAGGTGGCACCATCGTGCACAGAGCACTGGGCCTGGAGTCAGGGAGACTCCTCTTCCAGAGTTCAAATCTGGCCTCAGACACGTCCTAGCTGCATGACCCTGGACAAGTCACTTCACCTTGTTTGACTCAGTCTCCTCATCTGTAAAATGAGTTGGAGAAGGAAATGCCAAACTGCTCCAGCATCCCTGCCACAATACCCCAAGTTGGGTCATGGAGCATCTGGGGACAGGAGTGGAATGACTGTATTATGACTGTATTCATGTCATTCCCTGTAGTGCTCCAGGCACACTCTAGTGTCCTAGAGTGGAGACAGTGACTCCCGTTGAATTCCCTCAGAGCTCAATGTTACAGGGTGCAGGGCTTGGGGCGTTGTGTTTCAGCTTACACATGCATGAGCTTGTTTGCTCTCACCCAGTATGTGAAGATGGTGTCGAAGACATTCCTATCCTGGCTTTACACATGAGAAGACTGAGGCTGGGAGATTTGGCACAATGCCCAAGGCTGCCCAAGCATATGGGGCAGTCCTGACTCTGAGCCATCCCCATGTTTAGAGGCTGCGCAGAAGGCTGGGCCATGAGCACACAAGCCATTCTGCTCCGTGCTCTGCCTTCCCAGGTGTACACACCTGGAGAGGAGTCTCTTTTCTAGGGTCACATCATGAGCTAATGAGGAAGCCCGGTTGATAACCTGGCTTTCCTTCCTGTGGACCCAGCGAGCTGACTCACTGAGCCAACTTGCTTCCCTCAAACAAATTCAAGGTCAAGGTTGCATTTGACTGTATTGATTCATACAGAAACCATATTTAAATATTTATCAGGGTATAACCCTAGGCCTCCATTTCAGAAAGAGGGTACAGATATCATTTCCCAGTACTGTGCAGTATTGTTAAAATTCTAACCAAGTTATTATCTGATTTTTCTTCAGATAATTATAGAATTTCAAATTCAGTCATACCTTGCCATAATGTTTTCCTATCTAATAGCTAGCATTTATGTATTGCTGTGAGGTTTGCAAAGTGCTTTATACATGTCATTTTGTTCAGTGTTCCCAGCCTCCCTGAGTGGTAGGTGAGTCCCCTGACCTAGAATGCTCCCCCCTCCCCTGGCCTAGAATGCTCCCTGCTCCCATGGCCCAGAATGCTCCCCTTTTCTCATCTCCTTCCTGGCTTTCTGGGTTGCCTTTATGGCTCAGCTCAAGCCTCCCCTTTCAGAAGGTAGTGGAGCCTCTCCCAGGCCCCTGAATGCTCCTGCCTTCCTTCCATGAACTATTTCCAGCTTATCCTATCTTGTCTTGTGTGTCCTTTCTTCTCTGTAACACTGGGAGCACTGTGAGGGCAGGGACTGACTGCCTTTTACCGGTGCTCAGCATAGCCTCCAGCATGGAAAAGGTGCTCAGTATGTACTTGTGGACTTTGAGATGGGGAAACTGAGGCTGAGAGAAAGGCTAAGTGACTTGCCCAGGACCTAGGATCACACAGCCAGAATGTATCTGAGGCGAGATTCACACATGGGCCTTCCTGGCTCTCTCCACTGTACTCCCACCTGTCCTGGGGGCTGCACTTGCATGAATAGTAGCTCCTATGTCTCAAAGGCTTTAATGTTTGCAAAACATCAAGCACAGGCAGTCTCTTCCCTCATTTTGCCATTGATGAGCTGGTGCCTTGACATCTTGTATGCCCATTCAGTAGAGAAGCACCTGTCTTCATCTGAAATGATGCTAACGGAGCAGCAGCCTGGCTGATGTGGAACAGTTAAGTACACTGTGGTCTTTGGAAAGACAGGGCTTGTCTGTCAGAGTTTAGAGTCTAGAAGGACACAAGAATCTCCTTTTTAAAATGTGGGATTAATAAGACAAATGCACACGAGGAAGGTCACTCCCCTTTCTCCTGTCCGCTATGCCTGATCAGACCTCAACTTCTGTTTTAGCTGCCCTTACAACATAGGCTTCTCTGTTCTCCCAGATTGGTTTTGATCCTGAAAGCCATGACAGCACCCCAATCTTTTCCACAGAGCCACTGCAAGCTTGCCTCGATCATCTTGTACTTGGGGAATTGTTTTTGAACCCAAGTGAGATGGAGGGAGAACAGCTGGGTACTCAAGGCCCTGTGTAATGAAGTTCTTAGGGTTCTGACTGGATGTCATCTGTCAGCCTCATGGGATCACAGTTCTAGG
>JAQQSW010011464.1:0-12750 GCA_028646575.1 Pseudocheirus occidentalis
GGAAAATAGGGGAGTAGGGGATAAGAGGGGGATGGATAGAAGGGAAGGCAGATTTGGGAAGAGGGTAGTTAGAAGCAAACATTTTTGAAAAAGGATAACATCAAAGGTGAAAACAGAATTAGTGGGTTGGGTGGGATAGGATAAAGGGAAATATAGAAAGTCTTTCACAATATATCTACTATGGAATCAGTTTGGGTAACTATACATATACAATCTATATTGAATTGCTTATCTTCCCAGTGGGGGTGGATGAAGAGGGAGGGGGACAAAAGAATCCAGAACTAAAAGTTTTAAAAATGAATGTTTAATAACTCATTTTTCCCATGCAACTGTGAAATAATATATACAGGTACTGTGGTATAGAAACCCATCCTGCCCTACTAGAAAATTCAGGGGGCTGAAGGGGGATGATATAAAAGAGAACAGATTGGGGGAAGGGATATTCAGTAGGCTTGCCATTTGGGGGTGGACAGTAGGGGAAAGATTGGGAGAAGAAAAATTGTAACAAAATCTTATGTAAATGAATGTTGAAAACTAAAAATAAATTTTAAAAAAGAGTAGGCTGGATTTTAAAGAGGGAGAGGACCTAGTGACCAAGTTACCAACATTTACTGGATTGTGGAGAAAACAAGGGAGTACCAGAAAAAAGTCTACTTCTCCTTTATTGACTCCAAGGAAGTTTCTGTATGGATAATAACAAAATGTGGCATATTTTTGAAGGGTTGGGAGTACCACATCATCTTTCTTATCTCCTGAGGTACCTATATGCAGGCCAAGAAGCAGCAGGTAAAATCAGACATAGAACAACTGATTGCTTTTAAATTGGAAAAGGAATACAACAAAGCAACATAGTTTCACATAAATTATTTAAATTCTATGCAGAGTACAACAAAGAAAAAGCTGGACTGGATGAATCAAAACCTTGAATCAAAGTTTCCAGGAGAAATATCAATAATTTCAGATAAACATACAATAACAATCTGTTGACACGCAATAAAGAGGAACTAAGAAGCCTCTTAATGTGAATGAAAAAAGAGAGTGTGAAAACTGAGTTGAAACTTATTTTAACAATACCTAAGACCTTGGCAACTCATCCCATCACTTCTTGGTAAATAGAGGGAGAAGAATGGAAGTAGTATCAGATTTTATATTCTTCAGTTCAAAGATCTACAGCTCTGACTGAATCTGAAATTAAAAGACCCTTGCTCCTTGGAAGAAGAACTGATGCAAATTTGGACAGTATAGAAATAGTAGAGACATCACCTTGCTAACAAAGTCCATATAGTCAAACCTATGGAATTTCTGGTTGCAATACATGACTGAGTATTTGACTATAAGGAAACCTGTGCACTGCAGATTCAACACTTTGAACTTGTGTTGTTAGAGAAGATTTCTTAGAATCCCTTGGAAAGCAAGGAGATAAAATCAGTCAATTCTTAAATTAATACAGATTATTCACTAGAAGATCTAATTCTGAAGCTGTAGCTTGCATACTTTAACCACATAATTAGAAGATGAGACTCACTGGGAAAGACTCTAATGCTGTGGGGGGAGAGGGAAATTAATGCAAAAGTAAAAGGGAGCAGGAGAAAATGAGATATGCAGTGCCACAGAAATAATGAACTTCAGCTTGGGCAGATTTTGAGAGATAGTGGAGGGAAGAAGTGTCTGGCATGCTATAGTTTATTTGGTTACTAATAGTCAGACATTGCTGATTGACTGAATGACAAGCAGCAACAAGAATAGTTGTTAGTAAAGAAAAACAAATCAGTGGAAAAGAAAATATCAAAGGCAGACACCGGAAAGATATAAATGAGGGTCAGTCCAAGTTTACATAAAGCATTTCCAATACACACACACACACACATACATAGAGACATACATATATATTTGTATACATACATACATATATATATACATGTATATATACAAACATATATATACATTATATATGTTTTATTTAATAGAACATATTTTGTTTATTTTGTTTCCTCTTGCAGTTAACAGAACTGATGAAGATGTCAAATATTAAGCACTGGGGGCAGAAGATTAATATTTAAAACTAGTTAGAAAACTGTGGACATTGACCTTAGACTGCCTCAGCCTGCTCATCCTGATGCTATTCTTAGCTAATGAAGTATTTAATCACCAATAGTAGAACCAGGTCCTACACTGAGATTACTTTACCCCTGGAAGATATTAGCTGTTTGATAGCGTTTATATTTGTTTGCTTTGGTGCAATGGAAATTGTTGAGGTTTTAGAATAAGATTGCAGATAGGATTCAAATATCCTCAACAACCAATTTTGATTTGTCACTTAATCTTGCCATCCTCAGTTTCCTCATCTCTCAAGCAAATGAATTGAACTAGATGACATCTAAGTAACTACAAATCTATTGTTTTGAACTAATTGTCCTACTCTCATTTAGGGTATCTCCTCCTGGTAGAATAAGTCCACTGCAAGATGCTATTGTGAAAAAGAAAAGAAAAAATAATATCTTTAAACAGATGCTGAGACTATCTCAAGGAATCAATGAAGAATCTAATTAAGATGACTAATAGGTTTAATAAAGTAGTAGGAAACAAAATATCTACAAAAATTATGATGATTACATGTAATGCTGAAAAAATCAGAAATATCAGAAAATCAATTCAAAATAAGTATAAAATTGATGTTATCTAGATAAATGAATAAAGAATTTATTAAGCACTAACTATATGCAGATTACTGGCAATATAAATGGAAACATATGTTTATCAACTGCTCTCAAAGAGTATATATACTAATGTGATTAGAATTCACCCCTACTAGGTTTCTGCTCCAAACAGATAGGAAGTTCTCTTAGTTCTCAAAGCAAAACTGATAATAATGATGCTTTTTCTATGGCATTCTCACTGAAAAAAAATATTTTAAATATTTTTATATTTAATGATGAACCATGTGGTACTGGACTGGGTTCACAGAAAACCCAAATTAGAGAGATGATTGAGAAGTTGGTCATGGTGGTTTGACCTAACATGCTTTCTTCTCATTCTCCTTCACATTTTCATATTGCTTCAGCTAAGCTGGTTAGCCTGCAGTGTAAATATAGTTTATTATACGTAGATTTCTTGTCCCTTCTCCATAGGGGTCATCTTAGTGTATGATGACTAGTGGGGCTAAACTGAAGGTAGTACAGGTAGTCTGTGGGAAAATAGATACTACCACTCCCAGGGGTATTGTACCTGTCACCTATTAGTTTTAGGTGGTCAATGGTTGTTTTTGGTGATAATAAGGAAGTTGAGTCCTTGCTCTACAAGGATGTCTTACCTTAATGATAACTTTGGGTGTATGTTTGGAAGTAAGTATGGTGATTTGAGGGACAATGATATTCCTAAGTCTCTTGGGTTCAGAAACTTATGTGATCTCCATTGTGGTCTGAATTGAGACAATATTCAATGTGTCGATTCAACCTGCTTGTCACATGTTGCCTCCTCTCTTCCCATCAAGGGATCCTGATACTTTAATTTGGTTTCCTTGCCTGACCTGAATTAACTCCTCTTCTGGGATATATCCTACAAGTGATAAAAGATCTATATAAATTCTGCCTGTAATAATTGGATTGATATTTAATGCTCATATTTTGGCAAGGAAAAGAGAATCAAAAGATCATATTACCTTTAGGATCAGGAATTGTAAACTTGTGTGTTTCTTATGGATCCCTTTAGTCTTCCTATGATGCCTTTGGACTCAGTTTTAAGAATAATGTTCATAAGTGTAAAAATATAGAATACGTAGGATTGGAAAAGAATCCAATTATACCAAAATACACCTATAAATTTATTTAAAAAATAAAACATGTCAAGAACTCCATGTCAAGAAGCATTGCTATAGGAACTATGTTTTAATGTATAGAGTGCTTGAGCAAAGGTTTTAAAGGGTTGTATTCAAATTCCTGCTCTAACATTTACCACTTGTGTTACTTAATATTTCTGAATCTTAGGTTCCTTGTTTTGTTTTGATTTTTTATTTTGTTTTGGCTATGTTTTCATTTTTATTCCTTTTTGGAGCTAAAATATCTCACAAGAGTGGCATATGTACCTAATATAAAACTTTGAAAGCTTTAGAATATATTATAGAGGTGTGGTTAAGAGTAAATTAAAACTTGCATTTATGCATAATTTTTCCATTGATACTGCTCTCTTCAAAGTTGCCAATGATCTCTTAGTTGCCAAATACTATGGCAGTTTCTCAACCTCTATTCTCTTTAAATGCTCTTTAGCTTTTGAGAGTGTTGATGACCCTCTTTCCCTTGATATCCTGTACTTTCTAAGTTGTTGAGATACCATTCTCTCCTGGATATCTTCCTACTTATCTAAGCATGCCTTCTCAGTCTCCTTTGTTGGATCTTCATCTGCATTGTGACCTCTGTTTTCTACAGCCTCCTATCCTGACTCTTCTTCTCTTTTCCCCCATGCTACTTAGTGATCTCATCAGCTCCAATGGATGTATTTACTGTCTCTCTGCTGGTGATTCTCACATCTCACTATGCTACCCTAACCTCTCTACTACCTCCAGTCTCAAATCTCCAACTACCTTTAAGCTTGTTTAAAGCAGAACTCATTTTCTTTCACCTAAAATTTCTCCTCTCCTAATTTCTATATTACTGTCAAGGTCAAGACCATGCTCTGAGTTCTTCAGGTTTGCAATCTAGGTATAATCTAGATTTCTCAGTATTTCTCTCACCCGGTATCTAAATCTGGTGATAACGCCTATTGTTTTTACCTTGTAGCATTTCTTCTATATGCTCTCTTCTGACACTGCCAGCATTATGGTACAAGTCCTCATCAACTCACTCTTGAAATACTACAGTAGCCTTTGGGTGGATCTGATTTCCTCAGATCTTTCTCTTCTTCAATCCATCTTGCAATAAGCCACCAACAGTAGCTTTCCAAAAACATAGATCTGACCATGTCCCTACACTGTTCAGTAAAGTACAATTGGTTCCCCATTTTCTGTAGAATCAAATATAAAAATCCCTTTTTTGGTGCCCAAAGCTCCTCACCACTTAGTCCCTTCTTAACTTTCAAGTCTTCTCATATATAGATAGCATTCACACATGTAGTCTTTGATTCATTGACAAATAATGTCTCTTTGCTGTTTTTTTAACAAGATACTCAATCTCTTGACTCTCAGGAAATATTGACATTAAAATCATTACTAAAATCATATCAATCAAGGTATGTAGAGAAGTGACACAAATGTATCATTCCAAGACAAATTTCTAATTATATAAATGGTCAAAAGAAGAGACCATATTAAAAAAATTGAAACAATAAAAAATAAGTTCAAAATATGTTCCAAATCAATAAAAGAATAACAAAGTAGAAAAAATTCTGGGACTTTCTTTTATGCCTTACAAATTGGAAATGAAAACAAAAATGAAGATATTCATTTCTAAAAGTGCTATGGGAACACAAATATACTAATATATTGTTGGTGTTTGTCCAGTTGTAATTTTTCTAGAAAAGAAAACATCATATTAATCTCTTTTTACCCCTCAATCATACCATTATGCACACAACTTAACCTTGCAGAGGGGATATTTTTTACCATTGCAGATTGTATTTGGTACTTATATTTGATCTTGTTTTCATTGTTACATAAATGTAAGGTTGAATCTAGAGGAGAGAAGTATTTTTATTTCTCACAGTACTTACTGTGATTTAAAGACAAACAGTGACAAGAAACGTATTAAAGAAAAAAAGAAGAGCAAATTATGAAAGATAAAGCATAACAACCAGGATCTAGAGTTCTTCATTTAAAGGAATGAAGTGAATTTAAAGAATGAAGGATCAATGAGTGATGACAGCAGAGGAAGGATCTGCAAAGAGAAGTGAGGAATAATGAGTATTCTTAAGTTCACTCCAAATCCAGTCTGTTGGACGACAAGATAAAAAGGATGTATACTGAATGGCAGAAGTGAACATCTAGTGCTTGAAAGTGGTTTGGTACACTTAAGAGTGTATTAAATTATTTATTTAACTAGTTTCATAGTATTAGTATATATTGGAGGCAGGATTTGAATCTGTCTTGCTAACTCCAAAGCTGACCCTCCATCCACCAAACCGTGATGCCTTAGAAGTTCTTTAGTGAGGAAAATTAAACTAGGGAGAAATCTTGTGGAGGTTTCTTCACACTCTAATAACTACAAGCCAGATAAGCTTCTTTACCTCCAACCTTGTTTCTAGGGCAAGGCTAATCTTTTATCCTGATTTTCTGCCACTCCCTCCAAGGGAACTTTAGGTGGATCTAGGGCTTCTTGTCAAATGAAATTTCTGTGCTGTTTGCCCTTTGTAGAAAAAAAAATGCTAGTTAATATTCTGCTGTACACTTACAGCAAAGGAGATGAAGTTTGTGACTGGGAGAGAAATTTTTCACCTCTTCAGTTTGAAATTATGAGAGGGTGGAGGATAGTAAATTGTCTTACATTTCCCAGTAAGATACACTAGGTCCCCTAGTCTTAGTGAAGCTCTCTTGCTAGATGGTGGAAGGGAAAAAGTATAAGTCTGACCATTCTATGTTTATGGAGGGCTGAGACATAATTGATTTTATAAGGAGTTTTCAAAATGGTGCAACTTTTTAAAATTGTCTTGAAACAAAGAATGGATTATCATTGTTCAATATTTAGGTAAAAGTTATAGTGAGAAGGTTTTTTTGTTATTACTGCAATACTCAGTGACTAAGACTATCTAACAATAAATAACAATGAATAAAACTGGACCCTCAAGATTGAGAATAAATAGCCTTCACCCTTTGGAACAAGAGTTGATAACCTGAGGTACAAAGCAGTTTAAAAATAATAATGTGTAACAATGTAATTGATTTTCTTTTTAGTCTTAGGTATTTTGTTTTGTGCCTTCAAAACATTATTCTGAGAAGGGATCAATAGACTTCGTTGTTCTGCAAAAATTGTCCATGACACAAAAAAGGTTAAGAACCCTCTGCCTTAGAAAATCATCTCAATATTGGGATTCATCTATTCATAAAAGGAGATTATCTTCTAAAATGTGTTTGATAAACATTCAGGACATTATTGCTCTGCTGACATTTGCTTTGTTGTTATTATAAGACAATTCAAAGTAAAATTATTTTAGTTACTATACCCTCCCACAGAAATGATAGCTCCTGCTTACATTTAGTTAATATGTCATGTTGCATTATGTTGCAGACAATCTTATGCCAACTGAGAATTTAAAAGGTGTCATCTCAGTGTAAGACCTGAGTCTTAAAATATCAAAGCAAAAAGGGAACCTTTCTATTTTGCTTTGAAGAGAGGAAATTATATTTCACAGAATTGGAAATTTACATTAGTTGAACAAAGGAGTCAAGATTAAGCATGACATAAATGGTGTATTGCCTTTGTGGAATTAGAACAGTAACTATGTTAAAGTAATATAAAGACTAAACTATTACGGCCTTTGTTTTTTTTCCCTTTTCCCCAAACCTATCACAGATGAATACATTCAAATGTAACCAGTGCCCAATAAAATCAGACTGACAGGCAGTTAAATAGTTTAAAGTTACATAATAAAGAAATTTATGGGGATATTAACATCTAGATTATTTTGGTTAGTTCTTGGTGCTACATTCTAAGATTTATGTTGATAATTTGGAGAGTGTCAAGGAGAAGGAAAATAAAGAGTGAAGGTCCTCAAGTCCCTTTAAGAGAAGTATTATATGAAGTAAATGCAACTCTTTATCATTAATAGATTTAGAAGGTAATGGATATGAATCCTCAAGGCAAGGAAAAGCTATCATATGGTGATGCAATTGCATTTGTTCTGTTTGACTTCAGAGTACAGAACCTGGAGTACATGGAAAGGTGTAATGTTAATGGAATCTGAAAATCTTCTATGCCCCTTTGTATAAGCACTTCTTAAGACTCTTAGCACTTTAATTCAACTTAACACCTTGCTTAAGCTATTTAACTAACACAGAAGTAGTTAACACCTTTAACAGAAAGGGGCAGAAAAGGGAGGAGCTATACTATATATAAGGAAGAGAACCAGCAGGACAATCAGATTTTTTTCTCAGTGACCACATGGAGACTTCACCTTTTTGCTGAGATCCTCCTTCTGCAACTTTTACCAAGAACTTCCAAGAACCAGGCTGAGGAGCTATATTGAGTGAGAGAGGGATCCCTTCTTAAGGGAGTCTGCTCTATTGTGAAGGCTTGGGAATATGGGTGTTCACTGAATTAACCATGTGTATCAATTTCATGACTACTGTAATGTCTTTGGCTTTCTAGTTATGGGACCCAGTTTTCTGGTATTTGAATAAAGGTTTTGGTTCTGCCCTCCAAGTGGAGAGTTTGCTACATTTTGTGATTTACAACTGTACCAGCATATTCATAACCACCATGGGGGTTGTGAATATTGCATTGTTGTTACAAAAGGCCTTAGCCTAAAAGGACAAGTGTCTCCTATTGCATCCTGGGTCATCTCCAGTCATCCTGATGAATATCTGGACACTGGATACAGATAGCTCTGTAGGAGAAAGAGAGTGCTAATCTTTTACATCCCTTCCTCACTCAAATCAAAGTTAGCTACAGGTCATGTCATCATTTTCTGGATGCCACGATCCTCTTTGAAAATTAAGGACAAGTACAACAACAACAACAGAGATAGGAACAAAAGGCAAAAGTCAATTTTGACTTGTATTAAAAAAAAAAGAATGTATAGGGGGGTGGAGCCAAGATGTCGGTATAGAAGCAGCAAAGTTTTGCATCTCCCATACAGCCACCCTAAATACCCATAAAATACAACTCTAAACAAATTTTAGGGCTCCCTAACTCACAAAAATACAGGAAACACATCTCTTGCTGAAGGAAGCTCTGCAGGAGGGGATTAGGCCCCAGGGTGATCAGGAGGAGCCAAGCCTCCCAAGCTGCTGAGTGTGTCTACCTGAGAGAAGATCTACAGCACCTGGACCAATCTCCACATCTATCTACCCAGGAAAACTAAGGATTAGAGAAAAGTCAGTGAAAGTCATGCTTTCAAACTAAATTTGGGGGAGGAAAAGCAGTTTGGCCAATCTGCCCCAAGGGCAAGGATGCAGCTTGAAGAGCAGGATCTGATGCAACCAACAACTGCCTCCACTGGACTGCTTCAGAGCTACTGACCTGCAGACCCCACAGCAGAGCTGAGAAAATTGATCAGGGCCAAGGGCTCTTGTGTTGAGCAGACTGGATCCAGATCATGGTTTTGGGTGGCGGTCCTGGGGTGCGTGTTCAGCAAGCCAAAACTGGTGGAGGATGCAGCACCCCTCTAATGCCTCCGGCAGCTGGGGAAACCCCAGTGATTTGAGACAGAGCTTTCTCCCCTGGAAGTTCCACAGACCTAAAAATATCAACCAATTAATTGACTCGGTAACACGAAGAAAAGGAAGCAAAATAAGGACTGCAATAAAACTCTGGAATCTTTTTGGGGACAAAAAGGATCAAAGCATGGAATGGGAGGAAGACAACACAGGCAGAACTCCCATACCAAATGCTTCCAAGACAATCGAAGACTGCCTACAATCTATAGATCAACTGAAAAAAGGACTTTGAAAAACAAATAAGAGAAGTGGAGGAAAAATTGGGAAGAGAAATGAGAATGATGCAAGAAAACCATGAAAAGGGAGTAAAAAACCTGAATGAAGAAAACAACACTTTAAAAAATAGATTAACTCAAATGGCAAAAGAGGCCAAGAAAGCCAATGAAGAGAAGAATGCCTTAAAAAGTCGAATTTGCCAGATGGAAAAAGAATCTCAAAAGCTTTCTGAAGAGAATAATTCCTTCAGAATTAGAGTGGAGCAAGTGGAAGCTAATGACTTTATGAGAAACATTTACAAACAAATGAAAAAATAGAAAGCTATGTGAAATATCTCATTGAAACAACCACTGACCTGGAAAATAGATCCAGGAGAGACAATTTGAAAATTATTGGATTACCTGAAAGCCATGACCAAAAAAAGAACTTGGAAAGCATCCTTCAAGAAATTCTCAAAAAAAATTGCCCTGATGTTTTAGAATCAGAGGACAAAATAGAACTTGAAAGAATTCACCAATCAGCTATTGAAAAAGATCCCCAAAAGAAAATTCCTAGAAATGTTATTGCCAGGTTCCAGTATCCCCAGTTAAAGGAGAAAATATTACAGGCAGCCAAGAGAAAACAATTTGACTACTGTGGAAACACAATAAGGATAACCCAGGATCTTGCAGCTTCTACACTGAGGGATCAAAGGGCCTGTAATATGATATTTGCAAAGATCAAGGGAGCTGGTATTAAAAGCAAGAATCACCTACCCAGCAAAATTGAGTATAATGTTGCAGGGTAAAATATAGTCATTCAATGAGGGTGGAGGACTTTCAAGCATTCTGGCTGAAAAATAACAACTGAACAGAAAATTTGACAGTCAAACACAAGAAGCACAAGAAGGTAAACACTGGAAAGAAATTATAAGGAACTTATCAAAGTTGAACTATTTACATACCAATGTGGAAAAATGATAATAGTAACTTATGGAACTTTTCTTAGTATGAGGATAGGGAAAGGGAATACAAATAAATATATTTGTGTGTATGTATGTATGTATACTTACACATGTCTATATAGTAGGAGACTATATATGCATATGAATACATATCTGAGCATGTGTATATATGTGTACATAGAGGGTATAGGTTCAGTTGCATAGGAAGGGATGATACTTTAAAAGGTGAAATTCTAATATCGGAGAGGACTAGAATGAGAGGAGGCAGGGAGAGAGAAAATGGAGTTCATTATCCCATACAGAAGAGCCAAGGGATAACTGTTACAACTTTACTTTCATTTACTCTCATTGAATTTGGCTTAGGGAAGGAATGACATAAACTCTAAACTGGGTATCATGCCACACAGGAGAGTGGGGCATGGTGATGAGAGGAGGGATGATTGAGGGGAGGGCAGGGTCTGGGGGAGGGATTCTAGAAGCACACACTTCAGTAAAGGGACAGGGGCAGCAGCAGGGTAGAGAACAGAATGGGGGGGTGGAGTAGGAAGGAGGGACATATGATCAGACTGTCACAATATATCCACTGTGAAGATGTCTTATGTAATTACACATGAACAGCCTGTATTGAATTGCTTGTCCTTCCATAGGGGCTGGGTGACAAGGGAGGAACCAAAATAATCTAGAATTTAAAGCTCTGCAATACATGCAACTAGGAATTAAAATATACAGGAGCTGGGGTAGGGAGACCCTCCCTGCACTAGCAGAAAGTTAAAGAGCAGATTGGGGAGGGGATTTGCAGTACGATCAATGTTTTGGGGTTGGGGTAGAGGAAAGATGGGAGAAAATTTGTAACTCAAAAATCTCATGGAAATGATTGATGTGAACAAGATAACAATTAAAATATTTATTTAAAAAAAGAGTAGGGATTGTTGTGCCAGCTTTGGCAGCACATATACTAAAATTGGAACAGTACAGGAAGAATAGCATAGCCCCTGTGAGAGGATCACATGCAAATTTGTGAAGGGTTTCATATTTTTATGTTATTTAAAAATTGCAATTTTACTTTTTACAAAGCCCCCAGTCAAGATCTAGTGCCTATCTGATATTAATGTTGAAGCACAGAATTAAAACTCAACCCCTTAAAAATATTAAAAAATAAAATAATGAATAATCTCTGTTTTATTTTGCTACCACTGATGAAATAACTGATCCTTCACATTTGTACATAAATGTTTAAGAATCTTTATTTTATCCAAGTAGAAAGAGATTATTTCTGACTTTTGGGAATAATGGAGCTCATAGGAAAGAAATATAAAATTCGTGATAAACCATGAAGGATAGGTAGCATTTCAGTGTTCTGAGAATTATAACTATTCATTTTTATCTAATAATATACACTCATAAACATATATGTGCATATATGTGCATATATAAATATAACTACACATATATGTATATATGAATATAAATACACATGCATATATGTGTTTGTGTGTCTGTTTCCTCCTATATAGTAAACTTCATGCTAATCAGTGGGGTGTGAAAAAGGCAAAGACTCTTACAATCTAGTAGGAGAGATAACATACAAATATACACATGCATATACATACATACATGTATGCATAGAGATGTATAGATATTCACAGAAATAATTAACAGAGTGAAGGTGCTAAAATTAAGAGCAGGTGGAGAATTTCTATAGAGGATAATATATTTGGGATTTCAGGGAGCAAGAATGCCAGGAGTTGAAGAGGGAGAATACCCAGAGCTAAAATCTGACCTGTTTTGTCTGTTTTACTTCCTGTCTCTTTGTATATGTGTATGTGTATATGTATGTGTATGTGTATGTATCTGTACACACACATACATATGTACATGTGTATATGTATGGAGAGAGAGACACACAGAAAGAGATTGGTTACTGATTGTTAGGGAAACTAGGTGGCTCAATGAATTGAGTACTGGGGGCCTAGAGTCTGGAAACATAAATTCTAATTTGGTCTGATATTAACTAGTTTTGTGACCTTGGGAGAATCACTTAAACATTTTTGGGGGGGTTGTAAAAATTCTTTATTTCCCCGCAATAAAATATTTATTTTTTCTTGTTTACATCATTCATTTCCACAAGATTTTAAGTTACATTTTTTTTTTCATATCTTTCACCTACCCACCACCTCAAAACAGCCATCCCAGTGTATAACCCCTCCCCCAATCTGCTCTCTCCTATGTC
>JAQQSW010011465.1:0-12750 GCA_028646575.1 Pseudocheirus occidentalis
CTTAATTTCATTAAATATCCATTTTTTCCTCTCAAATATTATATTCATTTTTGATGGGTTGGCGGTTCTTTGTTGTTATCCTAACTCTTGTGTCCTCCAGAGGTCCTCCAACAACCTCCTCCATTCAAAGCTATCTCATCTTTTAATGTATAAGCTGCTAAATCAGGTGCTGTCTTGACAAAGGTTTCATGTTATTTGAAATGTTTCTTTTTTGCTGCTTGCAATATTTTCTTCTTGAACTGAGAGCTTTGGAATTTGACTGTAAATATTCCTGGTAGTTTTCCTTTTAGGATCTCTTTCAGGAGATTATTGGTGAGTTCTTTCAATTTCTATTTTACCCTCTGGTTCTTGGACATATGGACAGTTTATCTTGATAATTACTTGAAAATATGATGTCTAGGCTTTTGTTTTATCTTGAGTTTCAATAATCCAATAATTCTTTTACAATGAGATACTTCACATTTTATTTTTATCTTTTCATTCTTTTGATTTTGTTTGATTGTTTCTTGATGTCTCTTAGCTTCCATTTGCTCATTTCTAATTTTTAAAGATTTTTTTTTGATAATTGAGATTTTGTTTGGCTTTGCACTTTAAGGAGTTGTTTTCTTCAGTGAATTTTTGTGCATCTTTTTTTTCCATGTGGCCATTTCTACTTTTTGAGAAGTTCTTCTCTTCAATGTATTTTTGTACCTCTTTTGCCATTTGATCTATTAAAATTTTAAGATGTTATTTTCTTCAACATGTGAGTGTGCATGTGTGTGTGTGTGTGTCCCCTTTACTGAGCTGTTGAATCTTTGTTCATGATTTTCTTTTTCTCTCTTATTTCCCCTTCCCCTCCAAAATTGTCCTATACCTCTCTTATTTGATTTTTAAAATCCTTTTAGATATCTTTCAGGAATTCTTCTTTTAGTGGCCATAGTGTAATTTACACTTTTCTTAAGGCTTTGCATATAGCTATTTTGACTTGATTGTATTTGGAGTTTGTTTTTTGACCTTCCTTGTCATCATAGGAACTTTCTATAGTCCAGTAATTTTATTGGTGCTTGCTCATGTTTGCAACCTATTTCTTGACTTTTAGCTTTGTGTTGAAATTGGGTGCTGTTCCTGAGGTGGAAGGAACACTTTCCCAAGCTTCAGGTTTTTCATGTTCTTTTTAAAGAGCTAGTTCTGGGGGTCTATAGAGTTTTGGTTTTTCCAACATGATATGCTCTAAGGGGTGGTATGGTCACTGTTCTCCTGGTTTGTGCTTTGGTTTGTGAGCAACCATATGCATTCTTTTCTACCTTGGAACTGTGATCAGGGTCCTGCTTCTGCTACCACTCCTCTTTATCCCTAGACTCCAACCCAGAAACACATATGTGCATTGTAAGAGAGCCCTGCTCATATTCTGAGCCACAATCAGCTTTAAGTCTTGTTTTAATTGATTGCATAGAGATTTTACAACTTTGAAAGCAAAGTATATGATCAGTCTGATATCAGTATTGACCATCTAGTTATGTCCATGTGTAGAGTTGCCTTCTGGATTGTTGAAAAAGAGTATTTTGTTTTGTTTTGTTTTGTTTTATGACCAGTTAATTATCTTGACAAAATTCCATTAGTCTTTGCCCTGCTTATTCTTGTACTCCAAGGCCACAGTTGCCTGGATAGCAATTATCCTTTGAATTTCTATTCCATTTCTTATGATGAAGGTAACCACTTTCATGGATGTTATTTCTAGAAGATGTTGTAGATCATCATAAAACTGCTCAACTTGGCCTCTTTAGCATCAGCAATTGGAATATAGTCTTATTTTACTGTGATGATGAACAATTTCTCTTTGATTCAGAGCATATGTATATATGGATAGAAACATATACGTAAACATGTGCACATACATCCATACACATAAACATATGCATATTTACATAATATATCATAACACATATTATCTAATAGACATATGGTTGTGCATAGAATAAGACCAAGCCGAGACCTGGATTCAAGATAAATTTAGGTGTGGATTTATTGATCAAGTGCGCCATGATGTACAAAAACAAAGAAGGGCCATTGGTTGGATCAGGGTTAATTTTGCAATATGGTGTAAGGGTACAGGAGTGCAGTCTTCCTGTGACTCAGGTGTCCCTTGGAAGAACAGGAGTAGTCAGCTCTTTCCAGAACAGTGTAGAGGGTCATGGGGTAAGGGTGAACTGGAAAGTCTCAGAACAGGCCAGGGTCATGTTCTAGGCAAAGGGTGTGGGGACCCTGCTTGGTCAGCAGCACAGGATAGGGTGGTCTCTATATTACACCATAACCCTGAGTTGCACTTTGTACACTCCTACTGATTCAAGGAAAATATATAGAATAGAGAACTTTGCCCTGAGCAATGCCCAGACAGGCCTTAAAGTTGTTCCAAACTATGACAGGATATAAGACAGAGACAGAGACAGAGATCGAGACAAAGACAGAAATATAAAAGGGGGCTTAATGGTGAGCCACAAATCAGCTGTGTGCAGTAACCTGGGATTTGGGTTTGGGTACAACAATATCAATCAATGTATATTTATTAAGTACTTATTATGTGCCAGATATTTTACTGCATGCTGGGGATACAAAAAAGAGGCAAAAGACAGCCCCATCCTCAAGGGACTTATGAACTAATGGGAGAGACAGCATTCAAACAAATACATGCGAAGCTAGTTATACGCTGGATAAATAGTAAATAATTAACAGAGGGAAGGCACTATAATTAAGAAGGGTTGAGGAAGTCTTTCTACAGAAGGGAAGATTTCAGTTGGCACTTAAAGGAACCCAGAATTGTCAATAGTCAGTTCAGAGAAGGGACAGCATTCCAGGCAGAGGGAACAGTCAGAAAGAATGCTCTGAGTCAAGAGATAGAGTGCCTTGTTATTGGAATAACAAGGAGGCCAGTGTCATCAGATCAAAGAGTATACTTTGGGGAGCAAGGTGAAAAGGGACTGAAACGATATGAGTGGGCTAAGCTATAAAGAGCTTTGAATGGCAAATACAGCATTTTTTTTTGCTCATGGAGGCAATAGGAAGTCAGTATAGTTTTGGTTAGGGAGTGACATGATAGGATCTGTGGTTTTACAAAATCACTTTAGTGGCTAAATGGATTAGAGTGAGGAGAGACTTGAAGCAGGCAGGTCCACCAGAATGCAATTGCAATAATCTGGGCAGGAGGTGACAAGGGCCTGCACTAGATTATCTGTGATAGTATCAGAAGAGAGAAGGAGAAAACATTGAGATTGTACAAAGGTTAAATCACCAACTTGGATATGAGGGATAAGAGATCATGAGGAATCCAGGATGACTCCTAAGTTGGGAGTCTGAGGGACTGGTCAGATGATGTTGCCTTCTATTATAATAGGCAAGATAGAGGCAAGGGGCAGAAGGGGCAGTTAAGATAATGGTTCTGTTTGGCATATATTGAGTTTCAAATTTCTACTGGATATCTAATTAGAGATATCTGAAAGACAGTTGGAGATGTGGGATTAAAGGACAACAGAGAGACTGTAGCAGGAAATAGAGATTTGAGAATCATCAGCATAGGGAGCTGATGAGATCACCAAGTGAAGTAATATAGAGGGTGAAAAGAGGACCAAGGAAGGAACCCTGAGAGATACTTTGCTTAGAGGACGTGATCTAGAAGAGGCTCTGGCAAAGGAGACAGAGGAGGAACAGTCAAATAGGCAGAAGGAAAACCAGGAAAGAATAGCATCCTGAAAAATTTAAGAGTATGAAGGAAAGAGTAACCTCCATTTTCACATGTGTGTGTACACATACACTTTTTTGATATATTTTCACTTTAAATACAGTTGAAAATTAAATATTCAGAATCTACTACTATATATACAATGCAAGGACTTCAGATAAAGACTAAAATGCAAAATTGTCTATGGTCTCTGGATGCTTACCTTATATTCATTGATATAACACATAAACAGAGAAGTAAATAGAAGTGTCATTCTAGGAGGGAGACAATAATTAAAATTTAGAGAATTAGGAAAGCCTTACCCTAAGAAATGGAATCTGATATGGTCCTTGGAAGGAGAGGTAAGGAGGGAGAATATTCCAGGCATGAGAGATGCTGTGAAAAGATACAGAAACAGCACTTGAAAAATCCAAGGTTGGGCCATACTCAATAGTCTAGATTCACTGAATCACGAAGTTCATGAAGGGGAACAATATAAACTTCTGAAAAGATAGACTAGAATGAAACTATTGAAGGGTTTCAAAGACTGGGCTGAGAAATTTATATTTTGTCATTGAGGCAATAGGAAGCCACTGATTATTTTTGAATAAGGAAATGGCAATATCTA
Organism: Pseudocheirus occidentalis; assembly: GCA_028646575.1. Classification (NCBI taxonomy): domain Eukaryota; kingdom Metazoa; phylum Chordata; class Mammalia; order Diprotodontia; family Pseudocheiridae; genus Pseudocheirus; species Pseudocheirus occidentalis. Next base: position 4,320 of record JAQQSW010011465.1, read on the forward strand.
ATCTATGGTTCAGAAAGATTATTTCATCAGGTCAAGTTGATTTAAAGAGGAGAAACTAGAATAAGGGAGACCTATTAGGCAACTATTATAATAGTCTAGATTAGGGTTATGGCTGTGTGAAGAGAATGGGACAAATGCTAGAGCTTTTTTAAAAGGATAGAATTAACAAGACTTGCTCCAAGTGAAAAGTTATGAGGAGAAAGGGAGAGCAAAGAGTCAAGGATAATAGAGGTTGTGAAAATGGCATCTCAACATAAACAGGCCTACTTATAAAGGTAAGTTTGGGGGTGGAAGGAGAGAAATGATGAGTTGTGCACTGAACACCATAAATTTGAGACAATCACAAGACTTCTAGGTGGAGACATCCAGAAGACAGTAATGCATTTTTCCTAAGTTTTTTTTTAAGTTTTGTTAATTTAAAAGACACAAGGTAAATCCTTGAGGTTATTTTAATTTGCACTCCTCTTATTATCACAGATGTTTAGCTCTTCCTAATCCTAGATGATTTTTTTAAAACAATCCCAGGTGGGGCAAGAAAAGGAAAGATTTCACTCTTTCAGACGGACTTATTTTATATGCATAACTTTTCTTCCAAAGCTGAAAATAAGTTGAGACTTCCTCCAACTTCTAAATTGCCTCAGATGTTTAATCTGTAAAATAAGGCCAATAATGCTCACATACTTCATAGGGCTCTTGGAAGAAAGAACTAATAAAATACACAATTGTAAGCTCTTGGCAAATAAGGAAGTGCTATATAAATGCAAAATAACAATAATAATCATAATTGCTTTGGAACATGAGTGCAGGTGTTGGTAAATACCTCTTCTCTTTGTGAATTCCCAATCATAATAGAATAAATGATCGTGTTTCTTCCTGATGTATGTCAACAACCAATCTGGAGACTAGGGGATTAGCCATTCATAATACATCCAAATGAAGTCCAAAGTAATGCTGTTAATTGAGAATAACAGATTTTTTTTTCTGGTCGCAAGGAAGTCAGCTCTTCAAGTTTCCAAATATAGGGTTAGGAGTCAGATCATTATAAACCAAAAATAGAATAAAAGATAAAGGAGAAAAGTAAAGAAATATTTTTAAAATTTTCCTCTGGGACTAAGAAAGAAGTCAGTAATAGAGAACTGGACTCTATACTTCCAATTTCAGTAAAAAGGTTCCTGGGCACAACAATAATACTTGAAATATCTAGGTAGTTTAAAAATGTTTTACATACATGATCTGTTTTGATCCCTACAAAAGTTGTGTACTTTTATTATCCTCACATTTCAGATGAAGAAACTGAGGTTCATAGAGGTTAAGTGATTTACCTAGGTTACAGAGAAAATAAGTATCAGGTGGGATTCCAACATACATACCTACTTCAAACTACTCAAGGGCTCTTTATACTATTTAATACCACATCACATAAAAATGTCATTTTTATATCAAATCATTCTTATATACAATCTTCTTTTTAATATTTACCTAAAACCTTAGTACTGAGGAAGAATGAGATCTAGATTTGGATTCAGATGGCTTGAGTTTAAATCTGTTGTTTTTTTTTTTTCCTAATTACCACCTATGTGATCTTGGAGATATTTTTTTCTGGATCTTGGTTTCTTACTCTGTAAAATGGAAGAACTGGATCAGATGACCTCTAAGATCACTTACAGGTCTAAATTCTATAGTCATAAATATGACCCATAAGAAAATTCAAGATCCTCTTGAAGTTATGTATGTTATAGCAACATTTTTAAAAGGAACTATTAATTTTCTTGAACAAAAATATCTCACTGCTGTTTATTTAAAAGTTTAAAACTTCTGCAAAAATATTTTTTTTCATTTTTTTCTTTCTCCTACCTCCCTTCTATGTCCTCTCTTCCTTCCCTCCCTTTTCCTTCCTTCTTTCCTCCCATTCTTTATTTGCTGTTGTTGTTTGTCATAGAAAGGACAGGAGTCATATTAGGTGCAATTTGAAGAGTAGGTAGCTAACTGGTGCCAGAATCTGGGAATTCTTTCGGATCAAAATGGGGTCATCTCCATATTTGAGTCAACCAGGTCAGAAAATTGCTTGGTACTTCACTGGATTCTTAAAGAGTGTCCTAGAACAACTCTGAGGTATTACCCCACACCTATCAGATTAGCTAATAGGACAGAAAAGAAAAATGTTGGAGAGGATGTGGAAAAATTGGGATACTAAATGCTGGTAGAGTTGTGAACTGATCCAGTCATTCTGGAGAACAATTTGCAACCACAGACAAAGGACTATAAAATTGCATACTCTGTGACCCAGGAACACCACTACTAGGTCTGTACCCCAAAGAGATCAAAGGAAAAGCAAAAGAGCAACATGTACATAAATTTGATGGCAGTTTTTTTGTGGTATCAAAGAACTGGAAATTCAGGACATGCCCATCCATCAGAAAGGATGAATGATAGAATACTGCTGTGATGTAAGAAATGACGAGTAGGATGCTTTTAGAAAAACTTGGGAAAAATTACATGAACTAATATAAAGTGAAATGAGCAGAACCAAGAGAATATTATACACAATAGTCAACTGTGAATGACTTAGCTGTTCTCAGCAACTGATTGGGCTGGCATGCAGATTGAAACTTTTTTTTTTTACTTTATTGTTCTTGGGGGGGGGGGGCTTTTCTTTCTTTTTTTAAATTTTATTGACTTGTTTGTTCACTTTTAGGTTACAAGATTCAGTTCCAGAGTTGCTTGAGTTTTAGAATTTTCTCCTCTTCCTCCCCACCCCTCCACCCCCCATGGTAGCATACAATCATGTATAGGATCTGCAAATTCCTTCATATTGTACAGTAGTCTGGTTGTATAGGTCTTGTAGCCAATGGAGTGAACAACGAGTAAAGAGAAACAAAGGGGCTTTTCTTTCAATGTGGGTAATATGGAAATGTTTTGCAAGACTGTAGATTTTGAATCCGTATCAAATTGCTTACCTTCTCAAGGAGGGAGGAACAGAAGGAGAGAGAGAATGTGGAACTCCGAAAAAGTAAAAAAAGTTTCATATGTAATTTAAAAAAAAAAAGAGTATCCTAAAGTAGCCTTGGAGCTGCAATTTAATCATTTGCAGTTTAAAGATGATGCTGTGAGTGGTAAGTGAAGGAGCTTGGAAAGAGAGCTGGGTTTTGTGTACAGTCAGTGACTAGAGGCACAGAACAGTAATGAGAGAAAAGCATTTATTGTATATAGCATCAGGAGTGGTGGATCAGTGAAAGAGAGAGTGAGAGAGAGAGAGAGACAGAGACAGAGAGAGAGAGAGAGAGTATTAAGCCCTTGTCTAAGATCCTATATTATAGTAAGATCCTAATATTCTCTCCTTACCTCATGAAGTGATTTTTACCAGCAAGAAAAGGCCTATAATAGGACTATAAGGCCAACTTTTGCCTCGGGCAAGATAGTTGAATCTTGTATGTTCTGAATGCCTTCTTTGTTCTTTTTTTTTCTTTTTTCAGAAGACATTAACTACCTGGTAATGGACAACCATTAGGATAAGATAGTTATAAGAGTAGCATGGATTAGAAGAGATTTAAGTATGAGACCTCTTAGTCCAAATTGCTCATTTTATAGATATGGAAAAAGATGAAGAGAAAGCAAGTGACTTGCCCAAAGTCACAAAAGGAGTTAATAGCAGAGTTAGGGTCCAAACTGAATCCATGTCCTAATCACTGTGTCATGCCTTAAGAAAGACTTTTATCAGAAAGGCAGCCAAGGGGTGGGTTAAATAGAGTAAGGGACCTAGAGCCAGGAATATTCCAGTAACGAATTAACATATACAAAATAAAACTTAAAATGCTATATAATCATTATTATTATTGTTATTATTATTATTATTATTTGGGATGACAAAGAACTATTAATAGGAAATTGTGATAGTATAAGGAAATAGTAATGAAATACTACACTAGCAGTGGGAATAAAGAGGCAAGAGATTACTAAAATCGATTTCACAGTTTTTGGTAACAATTGGATCTCTCTCGTCAAATACCACTCCTATCAGGTGGTATTCTATCATGTTAACTGCTTTGTTGTAAGGCTCTTAGATATCTCAGAGTCCTTCATTAGAGAAAATTCCCTTAGAAAGAAATCCCACCTTAAATCATTATTAGCTAAGAATTCATTTATTAGCTAATTCAAATGAGCAAAACTGAGGGAATGGAGTTGGTAGGGAAGAAGGATGGTGGCAGATTCTGGAATTCAAATTTTGCGAGTTTCACAGTTTTGCTTAAGGCTGGTCCTGGAGAAGGGAATGAGCCTTGTATTATTGGTTGCTATTAGGAGAGGAGCCCTGAAAGTTGGTCTTAACAGGAATAATTTCTGACTAGTTTGAAGCCTAGTGCCTTGTTTTGAGGAAAGGCAGATGTGTCACATTCTCCCTTTCATCACTCTGATTTTAGTTATAAGAAATCTCTTTGAACATTGAATCTGACTGTTTTACGAAATGATGGTTCTAGAATTTGTTACTTAAATAATGCCATTTTTAAGCACTATGTGTCAAAATCATGTCACATATCCAAGAGGAAAAAAACTGAGAAAAAGTCAATCACAAATTGGTATATTTTCTAAGATTGAACTCTCATCGGAAATTTTAAAAAGTGAACCACCATAAACATGTGCTTTGTTTTTTACTGCTTATGAATGACAAGGAAGGAGACTTCTAAGTTGTTTTTAATTTTTGTTTCAAAGGATCTCTTACAAAACTGAAGGTCTTTTGTTGTTGGTACTGTCTAGTTTTTGGGAAAAATTAAGATTCTGCTTTCTCTAAATTTTTACTTCACTCTATAAAATTTATAACAGTTGTTGATAAGTTTTAAACTAAAGCTTCATCTATACCAGTGGTTTTCAATCTTCCTGATGCCGCAACCCTTTAATACTCATATGTGGGTGTATCTACATGTAGATGGATAGAGGAGCAGTGTCTCAGTTCCTAAGATCATTGGAAATATGTGTTTTCTGATGGCCTTCGGCGACCCCTCTGACCCATGTGAAAGGGTTGTTCAACCTCCAAACGGGTCACCACCTACAGGCTGAAAACCGCTGATCTACACAATAATTAAAATTGGTTATTTTTGCCAATTTAATAAAAATGAAATTGGCTAATTCAGTGAAAAATTTATGTCACATTAATTATTTGATGTCATGTTACTTTGACCCTTTAATGAATCTCTGATTTCAGAAGTGCATATGCTCTCTTCACTCATAAAGGTGACAATCCCTTTGGACCTTTACATTTTTTATAATTTTTTACTATCTTTCAATGTATTCTTCCTGGAGAATCCACCCAACGTACTGGAAATTTACCGCTGGTTCTTTTTTAATAACTCACTCAGACCATCCATCTATTATCTTTCATTATTATTATATGACCAAACTACATGATTTTCTTATTATGTGCCTTTCATAATGTCTTTTATGTTACTTTTCAAGTATGAGTCATTGTTGCTAATATGCTGCAGCCTACAATTTCACACTCACTATATATCTTACTGTTGCTTTTTTGAGTTTCTTATAATTTGGTTTCATATAAAAGTGTGTGATTCTCCTGATACTTAGGTACTAGTACTACCTTGCATATATTTTAGTGTCCCATAAATGGGGAGGCTACTAACAAGAAAAACACAATTCAGATACAAATTAAAAATAAGAACCCCATGAGTTCCTCCCCCTGAATGCAAGAAAGTTTGTGGAATTAAATAAGCATTTCCATAATATAGTATAATAAAAAAGATGATTGCACATGAAACTGCAAATCTATTATGTACATCTTGCTATTCCTTTTAAAGATATAATAAAATCATGAAAATGTCTTTCTTTTTTCACCTTCCTCCCACCTTAGATGGCTACCATTAGACACAACACACATGCACACATACACACGTGCATGCACACACATTTATACACATATACATATATATACACACACATATAAGTCATATACACATATGTATATACATATAGATAGATAGATAGATAGATAGGTAGATAGATAGATAATTATTCTACACATACTTAATTGTGAACTGATCCAACCATTTTGGAGAGCAATCTGGAATTATTCCCAAAGTATTATTAAACTGCCTGTACCCTTTGACTTAGCAATACCACTATTTGGTCTATTTGCAAAGACGTTTAGGGAAAAAAGGAAAAGAACCTATATTTTCTAAAATGCTTATAGGCACTCTCTTTGTGGTGGCAAAGAACTGGAAATTGCAGGGTTGCCCATCAATTAGGGAATGACTGAATAAGTTGTGGTATGTGATTTTGTTGGAATACTACTGTACTATACTCTTAGAAAAACATCAAAAGACTTGCACAAAACAATAAAGAGTGAAATGGGCATTTGTGCTTTGAGACCACAGACCAGGATGCAGACTCAGAGTGGGTAGATAACAAAAATTAGCTGCCTTCAGTTATGGACAACACTTACACTTTCTGGAAAACCACAGGAGCTAGAAGCAAAAGAGGACAAAAGTCACAGGTTTCTGATCCAGTCAGTCCATACATAGACTGAATGCTTTTTGTACAGATTTTTTTAAAGGAGGAAGAATGTGAAAAGAAAAACATAAGTGGAAGTTTTAATTGAAATGCTTATACTTCTAAGTAAAGTCAAGTGGAGGGTATTTCAGGATTCAGGTCTAAGAGCACAGGATATGAAGTTAAAAGTTGAAAAAAGTTTCAAAGTCATCTAGTCTAATCTCTATCTAAAGCATAATGAACTTTTTTATCCTGGTAACCAACCAATATATAGGACTGAATCCTATAAATACAGCAAAGGGCTAAACTTGCTGTCAGGAGATAATTTAAATTCTATTACAGTTATTATTAGACATATGATTAAACACAATTTACTCATTTTTCTTAATTGTCCTCATCTATAAAATGGTCATGGTAGTAATGGTGATAATGATGACAGAAGTAACATCAACTTATAATTAATTTCAAGATTTACAGAGTGCTTCAAATACAGGATCTCTCTTCAGTTAAATCCAGCAATCTGCTTTTTGCTTTGGAACAGAAACTCTTTATGGGTAAGTATTATCATTCCCATTGTATAGATGAAGAAATTGACTCAGTCCATAAATATTTATTAAACTCCCACTTTGTGCTAAACACTCTGCTAAACACTGGGAATACAAAGAAAGGAAAAAGTCTCTGCCCTCAAGGAGCTCACAATCTAAAGAGAAAATGCTATTCATTAAAAAAAAAGTTTAAATTGCATATATTAGTGGTGGGTATAGTGTATGATGAAACCTAGAAGGGTGCAATCTAATGGAAAATGATGAGATAGGTATCCTCAGCACCCGTCTTAAATGGCAGATTTCGGAGGAACTTTCAGATATCAACCTTTAACACAGTAATAAATAAAATGCTACTCACTATTGATAACCTCATCTTTTTTTCTTTAAATGTGCCTACCTCTTTGAAACTCCTCTTCCACCTAAGTAAAAAACACTCTATCTTTTGTCTCTGAGAAAGACAGCATATTCACAGAACAAATTGGATTAACACCTATATGGGCTTTCTTCATTTGGAAAATGAAGCTCTTGCATTAGATGTTCACTAAGGCTGCTAATAGCTCCAAATCTATAATCCTATGTATGATAATGACCTTGACCTCAGCTGACAAGGCATCTGCTAAGTGTAGAATCTATCTGGAAGCTGCATTTGGAAAGAATCATAGAGGATCATAGAGGAACTTCAGACAACCAATTATTTTTTAATTAGATTATCATTTTATTGAATGTTTAAATAATTATATTGGGTTATTTATAAGACGTTGTTCGATGTCCTAATAATATATATTTGTAGGTTAATGTGAGGAAATGTGTATAGCTGACATAAGAGTGATATATACATACATATATATATATACATACATATATTATTTGCAAAACTATATACATATATATATACAATATGTGATTTAATAATATCATAATCATTTGCACATTGAGTTTACTTTTATTGTTGGTGAATACCTCATTCCTTGGGGAACTGTGAAGAAAAAAATCACATTAACCAAGCCTTTTTTGTTTTTTGCTTTGCATATGGGCAGCTAGGGTTAAGTGACTTGTCCAAGGTCACATGGCTAGTAAATGTTAAGTGTCTGAGGTCAGATTTGAACTCAGGTCCTCCTGACTCCAGGGCTTGTACTCTATTCATTGTGCTCCCTAGCCTCCCCTTAACCAATTATTTTAAATAGATATATTAATAAGTTATGTGACTCAGTACATAGAGCACTGGATTTTGCCTTATTGGACACAGAACTAATCTTATCTCTTATTCTTAGTACATGTGTGATTTAGAGTAAGTCCCTTAATCTCTTAGTTTCCTTTTCTCAGTATCCTTTTCTATAGTATTAGAAGGTTAGACTAAATGATTGTAATGTTAATGAAATCAGAAGATCTTCCAT
>JAQQSW010011466.1:0-12749 GCA_028646575.1 Pseudocheirus occidentalis
CATACTTACCTGGAGAGGCTTATATGAATTGATGCTGAGTGAGAAGAGCAGAACCAGGAAAAATTTGTACACAGTCACAGATACATCATATGTGTGATGACCAATTTTGAAAAACTGGATGCTTCTCAGCATCACACAGTTAAAAGACAACTCTACAAGTCTCAGGATGGAAGGAGATGTCTACATTCAGAGAAAGATCCAGAAAGATCAGAGTTTAAACGGAGACTGAAGCAATACATGCTATCATTCTTTTCGAAAAAAAAAAAGAAAGCAACCATTTAGTTAGTGTAATAACCACAACAATAGCTGTGATTTATATAATACTTGAAGGTTTGAAAAGCATTTTATCACATTTTAACCTCACAAAATCTAAGTAATTATAAGTTTTGTAGCATTCAGTTTCTATTTTTTGGTTGTTCTTTTCATTTATATTACTGTAGTGAGTGTATATATTTCTTTCCTGATTCTGCTTTACTTTGCATCAGTTCATATATCTTCCTTTGCTTCTCCATATTCATCATATCCATCCTTTCTTCCAACATGATAATATTCCATTGCAGTCCTATGCCACAATTTGTGGTACAAATGCATAAAAAAGCTCATTGTCAATGTACTAAAGCAAATTCACTACTTGTGATTGCAAAATACTTCTTAAAGAAATAAAGAACAACTTAAACAATCAGATGTATCATCAGTGCTCATGGCTGAGCTGTGCCACTATAATAAAAATGATAATATTATCAAAACTGATTTACATATTTAGTGCTATATCAATTAAACAGTCAAAGGGATACTATATAGCACTAGACAAAATGATTTTAAGAATTATTTGGAGGAAAAATAGCTCTAGAATATCAAGAAATAATGAAAAGTAGGAATGAATAGTGAAAAATGTTTCCAGGTCTCAAAGTACATATGAAGCAGTAATCATAAAAACTGGTTCTGATTTTAAAAAGAGATCAGTAAAACAGACCCTTTCTACATTTCCATCCCTTGCCTCATTTTCTTATGCTACTAATCTCACTCTAAACTCCAGCTTTATTTGATTTCCACCTTCTACCTTCTCTATTCCCGCAGAACATCACTGGAAGAAATCACACAACCATGATTGAGTCCACTGTAGATCTATTTTATCCAGTCTCCGCTGGTTCCTCACTGATGCATGTCCATCCTTGTACTCTTGCCCTGATTGACTCTTCAATTGCACCTTGCTCTACCCTAGTCACAGTTCTAGTATGGTTATCTTCCCATCGTGGCTTTCCCAAATAAATATTTCTCAAAGAGGAAGAAATGGTGAAAATAGTCATAAATGCACGACATTTCTTTTAATTTTTCAGGTTGATGCCATAACTTTAAAAAAAATCAGTCCTATACATAGCAAAAATGATCAGGCTTGAATTAATTTTGTCAATGTCATATACTTGCACACAGAAAGGGATTTTTGTTTAGTTCTAATGCCACCAAAATCATCTTGAAAGAAAGATTGTTTATGATTTATGCACAGAGATGATCATTTTCATATGGCTAAATAGTGATGGAATCATTGAGTACATCATAGTAAAAAAGTAAAAAAATGGAGGAGCTATTTGTAATTCAGCATTTGTAGTCAATATGAAAATGTAGATACAATTACCTAGGGGAATATTGTAGACATGTCTAATATAAAAAGTAATTACTGTATCACAGCTGAGTGGGTTGGGCAACTTGGCTGAGCATCACTTCAGAACTACTGCCTGCCACACAGAACATGGATCTCAGGCTTTTAACAAAGACCTTGTGTTTTTATAAAGCAGTATCTTATATCAGCCTGGGAGTTGTTACTGTGACCTCCTCACCATACAGGGTATGCCCAGGTGTTGTCCTGGGTTTTCATTGCCACTCATGGTGAGGACTTTGTCTGGAATTAATGATAGCTCCTCAACAAGGTATGAAATTTGTTTAATAAGGTTAATACCTTCATAAGTTATGAATTCCTAGTCTGAAGTTCTTAAGGAAAAATCTAAGTGGGCACACTCAGGCCAAAGATGAGGTATAGAGAAAAGCCCCTAAGATTGACTCTAAGTGCTTTGTTTCTAGGATATGGGTCACATCTCTAGGAAAGAAGAGTGGAGTACAGGAGAAAAAAAAGAAGAAGCAGAATCTAAGTCTCAAGCATTCAAATGCTCAAATAGACCTGTCATCTCATGCAATTCTCCTTGGGTGTCTGGGCCTAGACCACCAAGAGTTAGTGGCTCATTGTCAACATATTCTTTCCCTCATTCTTATATAGCATATTTATTATATCTTTCTATTAAATGGTCATTATAATAAGTATTTTGATTTCTTTATCACAATCTTTTCTCTGTGGGTTCTTAAGCAAAAGAAGTATCCACAGTGTAATACAGCAAAAAATCACAAGGCAAAGGAAGGACAATGAGGGAGCTAGAAAAAATTAAAGACAATTCCTCAGGGAAGTTGAAGAAAGACAGGATCTAATTTTCATTGGTGTCTGCTCTTAAAGGAGCCAGCCTGCCCCCAGCTCAGATATTTTAAATCGGAAAGGCAAAAGAAACCCCAATAGGAGAAATCTGATGAAAAAAATCCAGGCTATAAGACAAACATAAGATGGTCAAATGGGACTTCAACGGCCTCTCCAAACCTCAGTTTGGAAACTTGTAAAGTGAGAATTTTTGTACCTATTACCTACTTGACAGGGTTGTGAGGAAAGTACTCGGAGACCTTAGAGCAGGTTCCCTACTCCTGCCTTAGAGCACAATGTAAATGTGAGCTGTCACTATTAACTTTTACTAAAAATTCTGCTTCAGATGCTTTCTTTGAAAATATGATATTATTACAAAATTCAGAGACAAAGCAGACATAAAATGTAGGATTCTGACCTTAAAGGAAGAAGTTAAACATTTCCAGAATAATTTCTTGAGAAAGGTCATATGGAATAATGGAGAAATAAAGTTTTGAAATTAGAAAGAGCTAGTTCAAGTCTGATCTTTGAAAAAAATTAGTTTTGTGACCATGGAAAAGTCCCTTAACCTCCCCAGGCTCCAGAACACTCAAGAAGACTGTAAATTATAGACAGGTTGACAGTTTGCATATCATTTTCCACAATAGGAATTGTTTTAATAAATGAAATCTCAAGCCCATACACCCAAGCAAATACCATTTTTAAAAGAAGAAGCATTAACACAAAGATGACAGTGTATACACTAAAAGCAGCATGATATGATAGAGGAAATGTGATAGAAATACGTGAAATATGATAGAACAAAGAAGGTGGACCATTTGGACGGTCCAAGTGAAGGATAACAGCTGGATAGTCTGACAGTTTCATTATTATGTTCAAAATATCAAAAAATAAAAATAAAAACAAACCCTAGAGGAGGGTCACCAGCACATCCTATGTGGATTTTCAATCCTCTCTAAAGAATATGGACCAGGATCCCATTGGATGGAAATGAGCTTCAGTCTTTACTGGCAAAGGAAATGCCCACATCAACGAGCCATAGATCCAATATTAAAATAATAATGGCCGACATTTATAATGTTTTAAAATTGGCAAGCACAGTGCCTGGATCTGTCATGAGCACATGCTCGTACATTCGTTGTTTTGTAGTAGGTTCTACTAGGATATTAACCTAGTTTAAGGTTAGGTTAATTAATCTAAGACTTAAAGAGATTTACCCATATTCATATAGGAGGTAAGTATTGAAAGACAAATTCAAACCCAAATATTCCTGGCTTCAAGTCCAGCCTTCTGTCTGACACACTAGCAATATATTGATGGAGAAGCACTTCCAATAGTTTGATAACGTATAATGTTAGCAAAGTCTTATGTCATATGGATTCTCTACTATCTTTAGGAAGGGTCCTTTAACACATTGGCAGAGAAGAAAGTAGAGATGTTTTGCCATGATAGGAAAATACATATCAGACATGAACAAATTTTGTGTAGCCTTCAAGGTCTGAGTGAAGCCGTAGAGAGGACTGGACCACACGTTTGCATCTCATCCCTTAAAGAGAGGAAACATTTGACCCAATCTATCCTACTATGGATTTGTGTTTAGACCCATTGAGTAGTACTGACAGGATGAGAAATAGCCCAGAGAAACAAAGGAGGGAATTGTGGAGCTAGAGCAGAGAAGAGAAAATATGGTTTTTCGTTATTTCTGTGACATGGGAATCTCCACATTTTCATTTTTTTAGGGGGAAGAAATGGAAGGTTATTATCTACCTTATTTGTAAGATTTAACTCTGTAACTAAAAATGAATTTGAACTTCAGTAGGTGAAGGGATAATACCTGATAATTCTATTAAAAAGTATATGTTTTACCAATGAAGTTCCTGTAAAAATATAATAGAAAATATCTCTAATGGTAGAGGGACAGAGAATTAGTAGGATAGAAAAGGGCGTACGCCATCAGGCAAGGTCTCTGCATTGGATCTATTTTACTTGATTTATGTGTGTGTGTGTGAATACACACATACACATATACATGCACATTTATGTGTGTATGTATGTATACACATACACCCATGTATGTGCTGAGCACATGTGTGTATGCAGGTTTACACTGGAAAGAGTCATGGCGTTGAAGAAAGAGAAACAGAATTCAAATCCCTCCTGGGACACTTTCCATTCCTATGACCTTGACCACAAGTCAGTTAACCTCTGTGAGCTCCATTTTCTTAATCTATAAAACCAGAGGGTTGGACAGAAACACTTCTAAGGTAACTTCTGGTTTTAGATCTATGAGTCTATAATCATAGGGTTCAATTTGAAGGGGTAGCTGGGAAATGACTTTGATGTAAAGATATACAAACATATTTTTTAGAAGATCATAGGATTTAAAGGTAGAATTGTCTTTTCAGAATTCTTTGCATTTTTGAAAGGCTTCCTAATAGCATGTGCATAAAGAATATAATAGAGAGTCCAAAACCTAACACAAAATCTCATTTCATTGCTAAAAATCGGTTGTATTTGAACAGCACTTTTATCCTGAGATTTTAAACACCTTACACTTTCCAGTAATGATGAGGGAAGCAAGTAGAGAGTGAGAGATGTACCTCCATGTCACTTAGGAGCTGAGATGTTCTATGCAAATTGTATTTTTGCAAAGCAAAATGTGCTTCTGTACTCCAGGGAACAGAAGGGAACATAAAGAAATTTGGCTCTATGTTCACGCACAAGTGTTTGCTCACAGTAGGACACTGCATATCGTTTTCACTGAGAAGGGAAAACTGAAGTACATTTTTATAAAAATCAGAGGATTTAGAATAAAAAATATATTAGAGGTCATAGAATCAAGCCCTCTCATTTTATAGATGAAAAGCTGAGTCCCAGAGAGCTAAAGTGAGGTCTAAAAATTGAAAATGAAAGTCTAAAGGTTTAGCAAAGGTATGAGCTCTTCCTGCAGCTACTAGTGGATATATGGAAAAGGCAATGATCCCCGAGGTTACCCAGGTAGCAGGACCAGGACGATTCAAATCCATACTCTCTGTGCTGGAATGCATAGGATCATAGAACTAGAAGTCACCTTACCTATCTTCTACTCCAACTCCTGAATTTTACAAGGGAGGGAAGTGAAGCTGGCAGAGATGACTTCCTTGTAGCCATATAATTAATGCCAGACATGTGATGCGGGAGCACCCAGTCCTTGAGGCATGTGAAATATTCCCATGATTGGTTGCAATCCAATATGTGGAGTCTTGGTGAGTTTGTTTCTAGGCATGCGAGATAGATGGTTTCTTCCATACACTTCTGAGCATTAGCAAGATACCTTCTGTTTCTTGTGGGTACATTGTATGGTGAAGGAAAATCTTTTCGCTGGCTGCTAAGCTAGAACTAAGTACGCATGCAAAAGATTTTAGCCAATGATCTCTCAATTTCTCATCTGGCAGATTTCTAGTGAAGAAGATTACTATGAGCTCCTAGGTAGGAGAGAGGTAGAAAAAAAAAAGGCCAAGGTCTCCCACTGCCACTCCTACTCCCTCTCCAGGGTCATCACCAATAATCCTAAACTATGTCTTGCCTCTGGATGCCTGTGACTCTGGAGGAGAAAGTGAGGCTAATGACCTTGCACAGTTCTGCCTCACCTAAATCCAATTTACTTGCAAGTCATCACCTTCCTCATGTCATTATCTCTTCAAGAACAAAGGACACACAACAACAAAGGAGAGAGGTAGCTGTTCCCATTTCCCACTGGGCCACCATATACATAAGTGTGTGTGTGCATGTGTGTGGGTACTTGGACATGCATGTATGTACACACATATACTCATATATGTATGTGTGTATGCAATATGTGTGAGTGTATTTATGTGTATATGTGAGTGTGTGTATATATATATATGGATATGAACAATTGTTTCTTTTGTCTTTTTGTGTTGATTCATTCCTAATTTTGAGTGAATAAGTATCTGGAAATGAGATTGACAAGATTATGGCCTTTTGAGTTTTGAGAGGCTGAAAGAGTTAGTTAGTTAGTAGCAGAGGTCACCAGAGCTTCCAGAAGCAGTAACTGAGAGGACTCAGACCTGAGGAGAGACCTGTGTGACCCAGTTAAACAGACTTGCAAGCTGAGACACCGTATCCTGCAAAGAGCTAGCCCAGGCAAGCAAGGGAGGAACTCATCCATCATCTCACCATGTCCCAAAAGGAATATGGAAGGGATTCTGAGAAGAGAGAAAAGGGGCTAGGAGTCTTAAGGTATCCCCCAGCTATACACACACACACACACACACACACACACACACACACACACTTATATACATATCTATCCATCCGTATCATTTCTACATGTGTACTTAAATACTTCTGTGCTAAGTTTAGATCTATGGAGGGCATTCTGTTTTTCTTGAGGGAAGGGGCTGGATTGTTTTGTAACCGTTGGTCTTGCTATACCTTCTCTGTAAATATTTTGTGCAAAAGACTAATTGATGATGTTGGGGAGAGCACACTGGTTGGGAACAGTATTACAGTGATATAATATAGAAGAGAAGCAAGGACCTCTCTGAGGACCTAACTAACCTATTAGGGCAAATGAAGGCTGGAAGAATGAGCGCAGAAGGCATTAGAGAACTCTGTATGTGTTGTCTCCATCAATTAGATAGTAAGCTCCTTGAAAGCAGGGACTGTCTCCCTTTTCTATTTGTATCCTCCAAGCATGGCACATAATAAACAATTAGTGAATGCTTTTTAATTCATTCATTCATTCATTCATTTATTCATTCTCTGGATCATTCAGCTACCCTCTTTGCTTTGCCTTTTGTCATTATACTTTAGTCATTGGGGTTCTTTAAATTAAATCTTTATTATGAAATTAATAATGATCAAATTTCAATATACAAGGACAAAAAGAATTACATATGACATGAAATAATATAGAGCTTTTTTAAGTGTATGTAAAATTTGACAGGATAGTAACACAATTACCCTGCCGGTGTCTCCTTCTGAACTTCTTTTTGTTTTCTTCTGATTACTTAAAAATGTTTTATTATTCTTTTCTTCCTCTTTTTCCTTTTTGTTGTTACATTATTTCATTAGGTTGCATGCACATCTCTTCGTGTTTCTTAGAGTCTTTAACTTTCCTAATGCTAGAATCGGTTCTGAAGTACAATAATCTTAGGATAGCATCAAACCCACCCCAGCAGAATTTTGTGACTTAATTTGATTCAAAGAATTAAAAGGCTTCAAGCTTTCTTCTCAACTAAATTAAGATGTACTGAAATGTTGCCCTCCTCCTTAAGAGAGTGCTCAGTCAGCAAGAATGTGCTTTAAAACTTTCAAAAAGAATACAGTTCAAGCAATGAGGAAGGGGTAAGCTACCACAGAACAAACGCCACTATGCTATCTCGTGCTTTTTATAAAAAGCAGGTTCCAAAGGCCAATTAGAGTAAAAAATTATTTTGAATTTTTAGCTGAATGTTAGTGGGCATGATTCAGACTCTTTAACATGCACATCTGTGGAGTCCCTAAGGATTTTCTGGCTCTTTTTGATTTCTGCACATCAGCTAAAACAAATGCCAAGTGAGAATTTTAAAACCAAAATCTAATGTGAGTTTATCTTTCTTGGGATTCTAAGCTGTTAAGCCAATGAACTGTTTAAAATCTCAAATTATTTCATATCCAAGGAAGAGAGTTTGACAGAGGTACTGTCTTTGTAATATACAGCATTAGGTAGCATCATAGCATTAGCAACTGAACTGTCAGCTGACCTGGATTTGGCTCCTCATTGGGACACTGTTTTGCTGTGTGACCTTGAGCAAATTACTTTGTCTCTCTGGGACTTAGTTTGCTCATCTATGAAATAAAAGTGAGACTAGATAATCTCAGAAGTTCCCTTTGGAGCTAAAATTCTATGGGAAGTTGCTGCTGTGTGTCACAAGCAGAATCACATTCTCCCTCACACATATAGATATCAATTAGATATCCCATGGGCATCTCAAATACAACATCTCCAAAACAGAACTCATTGTCTTTTCCCTGAAACTTTTCCACTCTTCTTAACTTCAGTATTTCACAGAATTAAAAAAAAGAGAGAGAATTGGAAGACCTCAGCCACCGTCTGGTGCAGTTCTACCAAAAAAAAAAAAAAGGAGATGGGGAGGGGACAGATCCTAACACCCAATGAGGGATCATCTAGCCTCTGAAGTCATCTAAGAAAAGGGAATACCACACCTCTTAAGGCTACCCATCCTACTCTTGGGCAGCTCTGTTACCAAGTTTTCCCTGTTATCAAGTCAAAATTTGCCTCTATAACCTCTAGCCATTACACCCAATCTGTTCTTTGAGCCCTGACAGGACAAATTTAATCATTCCTCCCTATAAATACTTAAAAATAGCTCTAATGTAACCTTTGAGTGTTCAAGGAGAGCTAAAGGGGGGTCCCAGAGCCTGAACCTCAAAGATTCAAGGAGAGTTCAAGGGGAGTCCCAGAGCCTGCACCTCAAAGATTCAAGGAGAGTTCAAGGGGGGTCCCAGAGTCTGAACCTCATAGATTCAAGGAGAGCTCAAGGGGAGTCCCAGAGCCTGCACCTCAAAGATTCAAGGAGAGCTCAAGGGGGCTCCCAGAGCCTGAACCTCATAGATTCAAGGAGAGCTCAAGGGGGGGGGGTCCCAGAGCCTGAACCTCATAGATTCAAGGAGAGCTCAAGGAAGGGTCCCAGAGCCTGCACCTCAAAGATTCAAGGAGAGTTCAAGGGGGTCCCAGAGCCTGCACCTAAAAAATTCAAGGGGAGTCCCAGAGCCTGCACCCCAAAGATTCAAGGAGAGCTCAAGGGGGCTCCCAGAGCCTACATCTCATCATTACCACTTTCAGAGTCACCACTCTAATTCAAATATTTATCGCCTCTCACTTAAACTATTACAGTAATCTCCTAACTGGTCTCTCAGGCTACAACATCCCCTCTCTTCAATTCTTCCCTTTACACAGATGCAGAATAAATATGCCCAAAGTACACATCTGACTATGTCCCTTCCTCCCTCAAGAAGCTTCATTAGCTCCCTCTGACTTAAAGGATTAAATACAAACTCTTCTATTGGCTTTTAAACCTTTTGCAGTACAGCTCCAGTTTATCTTTCCAGGCTCATTGGACATTACAGTGTAACATTCTAGTCAATGTTCTAGTCCAGGGGTAGGAAGCCTACTGCCTCAAGGACAAATGTGGCCTTCTAGGTCCTTGGGTGCAATCTCTGAGTCCAAGTTTTATAGAACAAATCCTTTTATTAAAGGGATTTGTTCTGTGAAGTTTGGATTCAGTCTAAGGGCTGTACTTAAGGACCTGGAGGTCCTCTAGTAGCCTCAAGGCAGCGGGTTCCCCACCCCATGTTCCAGTCAAACCAGAGAGTAAATAGTAACTGTTTCTGTTCTGGCCAGAAACCCTGAGGGTCTCCCCTCCCAGACTGATTCTTTTGAGGTAGGCAAACTAGGTCATCTGTTGCCTCAGTTCTTACCTACCTTTAAATCTGTGAATGGGTGTTGCCTCAGACAAACTGAGACCTAGGAAAGACCTTACCTTAAAAGGGCCAAGGTTTCCCACCGCATCCAGGACCATCTCTAGTGGTCATTACCTATGTCTTGCTACTGGATTCAGATGACTCTGGAGGAGAGAGTGAGGCTGATGACATTGCACAGCTCTGCCTCATTTAAATGCAATTCACCAGCAAATCAAGACATCATTCTCCTGATGTCACTGGTCCTCTTCAAGAAAGAAGGATGAACAACAATAGTCAAACAGGCCAGCGTCATGTTCTTCATGCAAACATTCCATTTCTTGTCTCCAAACCTTCATCTCTCATGCCTAGAATGTGCTTATTCATCACTGACTCTAACAGCTCTTGTACATGGAAAAGTTTGCATTGACTGAGCTCAAGTTTGTAATTAAAATACAACTTAATTGCTCAAATAAAATTCTGATGACTAAGGGCAAATTAAAGAAGATATTTGAATGATAATGAAAAATAGCAATATTTTAGATGCACTCTCCAGAGAAAAATTTCATCTTCCCTGCCACTACAGAGTTCTAGGCATTGCCTTACGGACAGAGGTGTAGCTCACCCTAATGGTATTGGTTAGAGTCTCACATCAGCTCATTAAGAGAAGGGATTCTCTTTTTCTTTCCTTTTATCCCCAACACTTTTCACCAGCCCTGGAATATAGTAGGTACTAAATAAATATTTGTGGATTGATTGGTGAATACTCCATTTCCACTCTTAACCACTAGTGATTTGCACCACAGTTCCACTCAACCAATTAACACCAATTAGCTTTCAAAAAGAGATTTTACAGAAGAGTATTTACTGCAAAGAGATGGCAAGAAGAAAAATATAAACACTCCCTTTTCCCCAAAAGCTGTAGGTCACAATTTCTTATACAACCTCCATTACAAGGGTGAGTTCAAAACCTAAAGTGTTTCTTACATAACTTTCATCCTACCTCATTCACTTCCAAATGTGTCATAGCTGATAGATGGATGAGTCATGTCTCTGCTGCTGCTAGATTGGGTCAGGAAGGTTGTTTGGGACTTTGCTCCTTAGTATCTTGCTTACTGAAAATCTATGTCCAGGCTCCAACTTCCAGGTTCTTTCTCCCAACCTTTCAATGTTCACAAAGCCGTAGCCATCTCCAGCATTCTTCAACTAAAGAATGAGCACAACAGAGAAAGAAGCAATTGCCAGACCACATATTTATGGGCTTCAGAGCCTCATTGGGTCGATGACTGGAGGTTCCCCACTCTCCCGACAAGAGTATATCAAAAGGATGGATGGCAAGGTCCAGAAGTTCTCAAAATGCATCATGAGACATATGATGGTTCCTAGGTGTCTGGAGGACATAGTTTCAAAGCAAATGGTAAGACCCAAGAAGATTTCTCTTAGAATCACAACAAAAGCTGAACCTTCAGACAGTATTTATCAGTAAGACATCTAACTGCTTAAGGTTATTAACAGTCTAATCAGTCTCCCACCCTTTTATTAATGATGCTTCACTAATAGGTACAGAAATGCTGTTTCCAAATGAGAAATCCAGAGCAAAGGTCACATCAAGAAGGGAATGGAAGTTCCCATTAAATGTTAAACAATAATAATAACTGAAACAACATTCTCCAGTTCCAAGGACAAGACTTCTTTTAACAGATGATATAACACTTAGCAATTCATAGCCTGAATGATGTAGTGGAAAGAGTCCTGAACCTTGAGCCTAGAGGCTCTATGTGTAAAATCTCAGCTCTGCCCTCAATGAGTTCACATTCTAATGGAGAAAGAGTCAACACAAAAGGGTAGTAGAAAGCAAGGGTGGGGGAGGAGGACACCCAAGGGAGATCACAGAAATTGGAGTGGAGGCTGAACTTCAGCAATATAAGGCAAAAAACTCACTTCTCAGAGGCAGGAGTACAATCCAAGTTCCACTTTGGATAGAGATGGTTGGAGAGTGGGAGAGGAGCATCAAATAAGTTAATTGTTCTGGAATGTAAAGTTCGTGTAGGGTGGAAAGAGATTCCAACTTACTTGGATTGATCAGAGGCTGACTAGGAAGGGCTTTAAATGTGAAAACAAAAAGGTCATTTTTACTTTATCCTGGATGCAATAGGCAAACCCCAGGCTCCATGATTCCAAATCCAGGGCTCTTTGCTTTATATGGAGCTACCTGTCTGTGACAGCTGTTGAATGAGGAAAATCTTGCAGGTACAACCCAGCTCACAGGATTGTTGTGGGGGAAGCAATGTATTAACCTTAAAGAACCAGATAAATGTGAGTTATTATTCTTCCTTGCCCAAGCCCTCCCTAGTTCACACTCAGGGTTGGAGTGGAATTGACCTTCTCTCCATCATAAATCCCTTGGAGCCACAGATAGCTTCATCTGCTCCCCTTTTCTCCAAATGATTAAAGGGCTTGGCTATTTTTTTTCCTAATAAAAAGTGTCTCATAACCTGATAACTATGAGTTATCAGTGAAATCCTAGAAGGGAGTGTCATCCATAATGTGGTCCTAAAAACCTCTCAATTATACTTGTCACTTGAAAGCAAAAAGTAAATTTTTTTTTGACACGAAGAACAAATTGCACTAGGTAAATAAAGACACCTGGGGAAACTAATGCTTTCAGCTGTGTTCTTGCAACTCTTCATTAAAAAAAAAAACTGTAATATCTTCCCTTAACCCTTTTCTCTTCTCTTCAAAGAAAGTGACTTAGGTATCTCACAGACACTCATTTCAGATTTAGATATGGAAAGAACCTCATAGGATCATAGATTTAGAGCTG